>WNGS01000950.1:0-13942 GCA_020271785.1 Procambarus virginalis | reverse complement strand
GACTACAGTACACCTCACACTGACATGATGTACACCTCACACTGATTAGAGTACACCTCACTGACATGAGTACACCTCACAGTGACTAGAGTACACCCTCACAGTGACTAGAGTACACCTCACAGTGACAAGAGTACACCTCACACTGACATGAGTACACCTTACACTGACTAGAGTACACCTTACACTGACTACAGTACACCTCACACTGACTAAAGTACACCTCACACTGACTAGAGTACACCTCACACTGACTAGAGTACACTTACACTGACAAGAGTACACCTCACACTGACTAGAGTGCACCTTACACTGACTACAGTACACCGTACAGTGACAAGAGTACACCTTACACTGACTAGAGTACACCTTACACTGACTAGAGTAAACCTCACAGTGACTACAGTACACCCTCACACTGACTAGAGTACACCTTACACTGCCGACAGTAACCTTACACTGACATGAGTACACCTCACACTGACATGAGTACACCTTACACTGACTAGAGTACACCTTACACTGACTACAGTAACACCTCACACTGACTAAAGTACACCTCACACTGACTAGAGTACACCTCACACTGACTAGAGTACACCTTACACTGACAAGAGTACACCTCACACTGACTAGAGTACACCTTACACTGACTACAGTACACCGTACAGTGACAAGAGTACACCTTACACCGACTAGAGTACACCTTACACTGACTAGAGTAAACATCACAGTGACTACAGTACACCTCACACTGACTAGAGTACACCTTACACTGCCGACAGTAACCTTACACTGACATGAGTACACCTCACACTGACATGAGTACACCTTACACTGACTAGAGTACACCTTACACTGACAAGAGTACACCTCACACTGACAAGAGTACACCTCACACTGACTAGAGTACACCTCACACTGACAAGAGTACACCTTACACTGACAAGAGTACACCTCACACTGTCTAGAGTACACCTCACACTGACAAGAGTACACCTCACACTAACTAGAGTACACCTCACACTGACAAGAGCACACCTCACACTGACATGAGTACACCTCACAGTGACGAGTACACCTCACACTGACCAGAGTACACCTCACACTGACCAGAGTACACCTCACACTGACAAGAGTACACCTCACACTGACCAGAGTACACCTCACACTGACAAGAGTACACCTCACACTGACCAGAGTACACCTCACACTGACAAGAGTACACCTCACACTGACCAGAGTACACCTCACACTGACAAGAGTACACCTCACACTGACCAGAGTACACCTCACACTGACAAGAGTACACCTCACACTGACAAGAGTACACCTCACACTGACAAGAGTACACCTCACAGTGACCAGAGTACACCTCACACTGACAAGAGTACACCTCACACTGACCAGAGTACACCTCACACTAGAGTACACCTCACAGGTGTACTGGGAGGTCTGGGAGGCTACTTGTACAAAGTGTGAGGAAGCTGCCGAGGTTGATGTACGACATTTCATAGTGATCGTGAAGGATATTAGGGTCGGCGTGAAGCTTCAGGGTGGTCGGCACCTGTGTGGACCCTATAGTGAGATGTTAGGGTCGGCGTGAAGCTTCAGGGTGGTCGGCACCTGTGTGGACCCTATAGTGAGATGTTAGGGTCGGCGTGAAGCTTCAGGGTGGTCGGCACCTGTGTGGGACCCTACAGTGAGATGTTAGGGTCGGCGTGAAGCTTCAGGGTGGTCGGCACCTGTGTGGACCCTATAGTGAGATGTTAGGGTCGGCGTGAAGCTTCAGGGTGGTCGGCACCTGTGTGGGTCCCTAAAGTGAGATGTCATTGTGTGGAGACAATTGAGCAGGTGTGTGAAGCCTGCCGGCGACGTGATGTACTCAAGTCAGGACTGTGAGAAGCATTTAGAGGCTGTCCAAGAGGATTTTGTGGAGACGCCACATGATCATTTTCTGCGGTTTGTGTCGGGGAGAAGTTCGTGGACGAGCTTCGTGTCTGGTGAAAATTATATGGTGGAATTTCAAGTGGTAGTGTAAAACTTCAAGTGTGAACTTCAGTTGTAGGGCAGAACTTTTAGTGGTAGTGTGGAACTTCGATTGTAGTGGAGCAACAGGTTTCTTTGTGATGAAGCCGCATAGAGGAACTTCACAGCTTGAGTGGGATTGAAGACTGCAGGAGTACCTACCTGATTTCCTGGACCCAAAAACAGATGTACTTAGTGGTGGGCATCAGGAAGCAGAACAGAGAATTGTATGGACACCATAATATATATATGAGAGTGCTTGCATGCATAAGGCGTGAGGGACGCAATGGTAAGGTCAGAAAATTATTATTTTTTCTTGTTGGAGTTATTCTTATATGGAAGTTACCGAGCCACAAGCAGTGAGGCTGCCAGCAAGAATTGAGCAGCAGCCTAGTGCAGTTTATGTGGTGTAGAACCGTTATCAGCAGCCTAGTGCAGTTTATGTGGTGTAGAACCGTTATCAGCAGCCTAGTGCAGTTTATGTGGTGTAGAACCGTTATCAGCAGCCTAGTGCAGTTTATGTGGTGTAGAACCGTTATCAGCAGCCTAGTGCAGTTTATGTGGTGTAGAACCGTTATCAGCAGCCTAGTGCAGTTTATGTGGTGTAGAACCGTTATCATACAAGTGTAGAACCATTATCATACAAGTGTAGAACCGTTATCATACAAGTGTAGAACCGTTATCATACAAGTGTAGAACCGTTATCATACAAGTGTAGAACCGTTATCATACAAGTGTAGAACCGTTATCATACAAGTGTAGAACCGTTATCATACAAGTGTAGAACCGTTATCATACAAGTGTAGAACCGTTATCATACAAGTGTAGAACCGTTATCATACAAGTGTGTTGCCGACTTGTATAATTCTAGCACATTGTACTCTTCTATTATTATATTTGTTGAGTGTTCACGTAATAAATGTTTGTCTGTAGACAACTGATTTGTGTTCTTGTCTACAGACAAGAAGATGTTTGTCATTTTCGTCTGGGTAGCCTGTCATTTTCGTCTGGGTAGACTGTCATTTTCGTCTGGGTAGACTGTCATTTTCGTCTGGGTAGACTGTCATTTTCGTCTGGGTAGACTGTCATCTTCGTCTGGGTAGACTGTCATCTTCGTCTGGGTAGACTGTCATCTTCGTCTGGGTAGACTGTCATCTTCGTCTGGGTAGACTGTCATCTTCGCCAGGGTAGACTGTCATTTTCGTCAAGGTAGACTGTCATCTTCGTCTGGGTAGACTGTCATCTTCGTCAGGGTAGACTGTCATCTTCGTCAGGGTAGACTGTCATCTTCGTCAGGGTAGACTGTCACCTTCGTCAGGGTAGACTGTCACCTTCGTCAAGGTAGACTGTCATCTTCGTCAGGGTAGACTGTCATCTTCGTCAGGGTAGACTGTCATCTTCGTCAGGGTAGACTGTCATCTTCGTCAGGGTAGACTGTCATTTTCGTCAAGGTAGACTGTCATCTTCGTCAGGGTAGACTGTCATCTTCGTCAGGGTAGACTGTCATCTTCGTCAGGGTAGACTGTCATCTTCGTCAGGGTAGACTGTCATCTTCGTCAGGGTAGACTGTCATCTTCGTCAGGGTAGACTGTCATTTCGTCAAGGTAGACTGTCATCTTCGTCAGGGTAGACTGTCATCTTCGTCAGGGTAGACTGTCATCTTCGTCAGGGTAGACTGTCATCTTCGTCAGGGTAGACTGTCATCTTCGTCAAGGTAGACTGTCATCTTCGTCAGGGTAGACTGTCATCTTCGTCAGGGTAGACTGTCATCTTCGTCAGGGTAGACTGTCATCTTCGTCAGGGTAGACTGTCATCTTCGTCAAGGTAGACTGTCATCTTCGTCAGGGTAGACTGTCATCTTCGTCAGGGTAGACTGTCATCTTCGTCAAGGTAGACTGTCATCTTCGTCAGGGTAGACTGTCATCTTCGTCAGGGTAGACTGTCATCTTCGTCAAGGTAGACTGTCATCTTCGTCTGGATAGACTGTCATCTTCGTCAGGGTAGACTGTCATCTTCGTCAGGTAGACTGTCATCTTCGTCAGGGTAGACTGTCATCTTCGTCAGGGTAGACTGTCATTTTCGTCAAGGTAGACTGTCATCTTCGTCAGGGTAGACTGTCATCTTCGCCAGGGTAGACTGTCATCTTCGTCAGGGTAGACTGTCATCTTCGTCAGGGTAGACTGTCATCTTCGTCAAGGTAGACTGTCATCTTCGTCAGGGTAGACTGTCATCTTCGTCAGGGTAGACTGTCATCTTCGTCTGGGTAGACTGTCATCTTCGTCAGGGTAGACTGTCATCTTCGTCAAGGTAGACTGTCATCTTCGTCAGGGTAGACTGTCATCTTCGTCAGGGTAGACTGTCACCTTCGTCAGGGTAGACTGTCACCTTCGTCAGGGTAGACTGTCATCTTCGTCAGGGTAGACTGTCATCTTCGTCAGGGTAGACTGTCATCTTCGTCTGGGTAGACTGTCATCTTCGTCAGGGTAGACTGTCATCTTCGTCAGGGTAGACTGTCATCTTCGTCAGGGTAGACTGTCATCTTCGTCAGGGTAGACTGTCATCTTCGTCAGGGTAGACTGTCATCTTCGTCAGGGTAGACTGTCATTTTCGTCAAGGTAGACTGTCATCTTCGTCAGGGTAGACTGTCACCTTCGTCAGGTAGACTGTCACCTTCGTCAGGTAGACTGTCATCTTCGTCAGGGTAGACTGTCATCTTCGTCAGGGTAGACTGTCATCTTCGTCAGGGTAGACTGTCATCTTCGTCAGGGTAGACTGTCATCTTCGTCAGGGTAGACTGTCATCTTCGTCAAGGTAGACTGTCATCTTCGTCAGGGTAGACTGTCATCTTCGCTAGGGTAGACTCATTTTCGTCAAGGTAGACTGTCATCTTCGTCAGGGTAGACTGTCATCTTCGTCAGGGTAGACTGTCATCTTCGTCAGGGTAGACTGTCATCTTCGTCAAGGTAGACTGTCATCTTCGTCAGGGTAGACTGTCATCTTCGTCAGGGTAGACTGTCATCTTCGTCAGGGTAGACTGTCATCTTCGTCAGGGTAGACTGTCATCTTCGTCAGGTAGACTGTCATCTTCGTCAGGGTAGACTGTCATCTTCGTCAGGGTAGACTGTCATCTTCGTCAGGGTAGACTGTCATCTTCGTCAGGGTAGACTGTCATCTTCGTCAGGGTAGACTGTCATCTTCGTCAGGGTAGACTGTCATCTTCGTCAGGGTAGACTGTCATCTTCGTCAGGGTAGACTGTCATTTCGTCAAGGTAGACTGTCATCTTCGTCAGGGTAGACTGTCATCTTCGTCAGGGTAGACTGTCATCTTCGTCAGGGTAGACTGTCATCTTCGTCAGGGTAGACTGTCATCTTCGTCAGGGTAGACTGTCATCTTCGTCAAGGTAGACTGTCATCTTCGTCAGGTAGACTGTCATCTTCGTCAGGGTAGACTGTCATCTTCGTCAGGGTAGACTGTCATCTTCGTCTGGGTAGACTGTCATCTTCGTCAGGGTAGACTGTCATCTTCGTCAGGGTAGACTGTCATCTTCGTCAGGTAGACTGTCATCTTCGTCAGGGTAGACTGTCATCTTCGTCAGGGTAGACTGTCATCTTCGTCAAGGTAGACTGTCATCTTCGTCAGGGTAGACTGTCATCTTCGTCAGGGTAGACTGTCATCTTCGTCAGGGTAGACTGTCATCTTCGTCAGGGTAGACTGTCATCTTCGTCAGGGTAGACTGTCATCTTCGTCAGGGTAGACTGTCATCTTCGTCAGGGTAGACTGTCATCTTCGTCAGGGTAGACTGTCATCTTCGTCAGGGTAGACTGTCATCTTCGTCAGGGTAGACTGTCATCTTCGTCAGGGTAGACTGTCATCTTCGTCAGGGTAGACTGTCATCTTCGTCAGGGTAGACTGTCATCTTCGTCAGGGTAGACTGTCATCTTCGTCAGGGTAGACTGTCATCTTCGTCAGGTAGACTGTCATCTTCGTCAGGGTAGACTGTCATCTTCGTCAGGGTAGACTGTCATCTTCGTCAAGGTAGACTGTCATCTTCGTCAGGGTAGACTGTCATCTTCGTCAGGGTAGACTGTCATCTTCGTCAAGGTAGACTGTCATCTTCGTCAGGGTAGACTGTCATCTTCGTCAGGGTAGACTGTCATCTTCGTCAGGGTAGACTGTCATCTTCGTCAGGGTAGACTGTCATCTTCGTCAGGGTAGACTGTCATCTTCGTCAGGGTAGACTGTCATCTTCGTCAGGGTAGACTGTCATCTTCGTCAGGGTAGACTGTCATCTTCGTCAGGTAGACTGTCATCTTCGTCAGGGTAGACTGTCATCTTCGTCAGGGTAGACTGTCATCTTCGTCAGGGTAGACTGTCATCTTCGTCAGGGTAGACTGTCATCTTCGTCAGGGTAGACTGTCATCTTCGTCAGGGTAGACTGTCATCTTCGTCAGGGTAGACTGTCATCTTCGTCAGGGTAGACTGTCATCTTCGTCAAGGTAGACTGTCATCTTCGTCAGGATAGACTGTCATCTTCGTCAGGGTAGACTGTCATCTTCGCAGGGTAGACTGTCATCTTCGTCAGGGTAGACTGTCATCTTCGTCAGGGTAGACTGTCATTTTCGTCAAGGTAGACTGTCATCTTCGTCAGGGTAGACTGTCATCTTCGCCAGGGTAGACTGTCATCTTCGTCAGGGTAGACTGTCATCTTCGTCTGGGTAGACTGTCATCTTCGTCAGGGTAGACTGTCATTTTCGTCAAGGTAGACTGTCATCTTCGTCAGGGTAGACTGTCATCTTCGACAGGGTAGACTGTCATCTTCGTCTGGGTAGACTGTCATCTTCGTCAGGGTAGACTGTCATCTTCGTCAAGGTAGACTGTCATCTTCGTCAGGGTAGACTGTCATCTTCGTCAGGGTAGACTGTCACCTTCGTCAGGGTAGACTGTCACCTTCGTCAAATAGACTGTCATCTTCATCAAGGTAGACTGTCATCTTCGTCAGGGTAGACTGTCATCTTCGTCTGGGTAGACTGTCATCTTCGTCAGGGTAGACTGTCATTTTCGTCAAGGTAGACTGTCATCTTCGTCAGGGTAGACTGTCATCTTCGACAGGGTAGACTGTCATCTTCGTCTGGGTAGACTGTCATCTTCGTCAGGGTAGACTGTCATCTTCGTCAGGGTAGACTGTCATCTTCGTCAGGGTAGACTGTCATTTTCGTCAAGGTAGACTGTCATCTTCGTCAGGGTAGACTGTCACCTTCGTCAGGTAGACTGTCACCTTCGTCAAGGTAGACTGTCATCTTCGTCAGGGTAGACTGTCATCTTCGTCAGGGTAGACTGTCATTTCGTCAAGGTAGACTGTCATCTTCGTCAGGGTAGACTGTCATCTTCGCCAGGGTAGACTGTCATCTTCGTCAAGGTAGACTGTCATCTTCGTCAGGGTAGACTGTCATCTTCGCTAGGGTAGACTCATTTTCGTCAGGTAGACTGTCATCTTCGTCAGGGTAGACTGTCATCTTCGCCAGGGTAGACTTGTCATCTTCGTCAGGGTAGACTGTCATTTTCGTCAGGGTAGACTGTCATCTTCGTCAGGGTAGACTGTCATCTTCGTCAGGGTAGACTGTCATCTTCGTCAGGGTAGACTGTCATCTTCGTCAGGGTAGACTGTCATCTTCGTCAAGGTAGACTGTCATCTTCGTCAGGGTAGACTGTCATCTTCGTCAGGGTAGACTGTCATCTTCGTCAAGGTAGACTGTCATCTTCGTCAGGATAGACTGTCATCTTCGTCAGGGTAGACTGTCATCTTCGCCAGGGTAGACTGTCATCTTCGTCAGGGTAGACTGTCATCTTCGCCAATGTAGACTGTCATTTCGTCAGGTAGACTGTCATCTTCGTCAGGGTAGACTGTCATCTTCGCCAGGGTAGACTGTCATCTTCGTCAGGGTAGACTGTCATCTTCGTCTGGGTAGACTGTCATCTTCGTCAGGGTAGACTGTCATTTTCGTCAAGGTAGACTGTCATCTTCGTCAGGGTAGACTGTCATCTTCGACAGGGTAGACTGTCATCTTCGTCTGGGTAGACTGTCATCTTCGTCAGGGTAGACTGTCATCTTCGTCAAGGTAGACTGTCATCTTCGTCATGGTAGACTGTCATCTTCGTCAGGGTAGACTGTCACCTTCGTCAGGGTAGACTGTCACCTTCGTCAAAATAGACTGTCATCTTCGTCAAGGTAGACTGTCATCTTCGTCAGGGTAGACTGTCATCTTCGTCTGGGTAGACTGTCATCTTCGCCAGGGTAGACTGTCATCTTCGTCAAGGTAGACTGTCATCTTCGTCAGGGTAGACTGTCATCTTCGTCAGGGTAGACTCATTTTCGTCAAGGTAGACTGTCATCTTCGTCAGGGTAGACTGTCATCTTCGCCAGGGTAGACTGTCATCTTCGTCAGGGTAGACTGTCATTTTCGTCAAGGTAGACTGTCATCTTCGTCAGGGTAGACTGTCATCTTCGCCAGGGTAGACTGTCATCTTCGTCAGGGTAGACTGTCATCTTCGTCAGGGTAGACTGTCATCTTCGTCAGGTAGACTGTCATCTTCGTCAGGGTAGACTGTCATCTTCGTCAGGGTAGACTGTCATCTTCGTCAAGGTAGACTGTCATCTTCGTCTGGATAGACTGTCATCTTCGTCAGGGTAGACTGTCATCTTCGCCAGGGTAGACTGTCATCTTCGTCAGGGTAGACTGTCATCTTCGCCAGGGTAGACTGTCATTTTCGTCAAGGTAGACTGTCATCTTCGTCAGGGTAGACTGTCATCTTCGCCAGGGTAGACTGTCATCTTCGTCAGGGTAGACTGTCATCTTCATCTGGGTAGACTGTCATCTTCGTCAGGGTAGACTGCCATTTTCGTCAAGGTAGACTGTCATCTTCGTCAGGGTAGACTGTCATCTTCGACAGGGTAGACTGTCATCTTCGTCTGGGTAGACTGTCATCTTCGTCAGGGTAGACTGTCATCTTCGTCAAGGTAGACTGTCATCTTCGTCATGGTAGACTGTCATCTTCGTCAGGGTAGACTGTCACCTTCGTCAGGGTAGACTGTCACCTTCGTCAAAATAGACTGTCATCTCCATCAAGGTAGACTGTCATCTTCGTCAGGGTAGACTGTCATCTTCGTCTGGGTAGACTGTCATCTTCGTTAGGGTAGACTGTCATTTTCGTCAAGGTAGACTGTCATCTTCGTCAGGGTAGACTGTCATCTTCGACAGGGTAGACTGTCATCTTCGTCTGGGTAGACTGTCATCTTCGTCAGGGTAGACTGTCATCTTCGTCAGGGTAGACTGTCATCTTCGTCAGTTTAGACTGTCATTTTCGTCAAGGTAGACTGTCATCTTCGTCAGGGTAGACTGTCACCTTCGTCAGCGTAGACTGTCACCTTCGTCAAGGTAGACTGTCATCTTCGTCAGGGTAGACTGTCATCTTCGTCAGGGTAGACTGTCATTTTCGTCAAGGTAGACTGTCATCTTCGTCAGGGTAGACTGTCATCTTCGCCAGGGTAGACTGTCATCTTCGTCAAGGTAGACTGTCATCTTCGTCAGGGTAGACTGTCATCTTCGTCAGGGTAGACTGTCATCTTCGTCAAGGTAGACTGTCATCTTCGTCAGGGTAGACTGTCATCTTCGTCAGGGTAGACTGTCATCTTCGTCTAGGTAGACTGTCATCTTCGTCTGGGTAGACTGTCATCTTCGTCAGGGTAGACTGTCATCCTCGCCAGGGTAGACTGTCATCTTCGTCAGGGTAGACTGTCATCTTCGTCAGGGTAGACTGTCATCTTCGTCTGGGTAGACTGTCATCTTCGTCAGGGTAGACTGTCATTTTCGTCAAGGTAGACTGCCATCTTCGTCAGGGTAGACTGTCATCTTCGACAGGGTAGACTGTCATCTTCGTCTGGGTAGACTGTCATCTTCGTCAGGGTAGACTGTCATCTTCGTCAGGGTAGACTGTCATCTTCGTCAGGGTAGACTGTCATTTTCGTCAAGGTAGACTGTCATCTTCGTCAGGGTAGACTGTCATCTTCGTCAGGGTAGACTGTCATCTTCGTCAAGGTAGACTGTCATCTTCGTCAGGGTAGACTGTCATCTTCGTCAAGGTAGACTGTCATCTTCGTCTGGGTAGACTGTCATCTTCGTCAGGGTAGACTGTCATCCTCGCCAGGGTAGACTGTCATCTTCGTCAGGGTAGACTGTCATCTTCGTCAGGGTAGACTGTCATCTTCGTCTGGGTAGACTGTCACCTTCGTCAGGGTAGACTGTCATTTTCGTCAAGGTAGACTGCCATCTTCGTCAGGGTAGACTGTCATCTTCGTCAGGGTTGACTGTCATCTTCGTCAGGGTAGACTGTCATTTTCGTCAAGGTAGACTGTCATCTTCGTCAGGGTAGACTGTCACCTTCGTCAGGGTAGACTGTCACCTTCGTCAGGGTAGACTGTCATCTTCGCCAGGGTAGACTGTCATCTTCGTCAGAGTAGACTGTCATTTTCGTCAAGGTAGACTGTCATCTTCGTCAGGGTAGACTGTCATCTTCGTCAGGGTAGACTGTCATCTTCGTCAAGGTAGACTGTCATCTTCATCTGGGTAAGGAATTCTGTCTCGTGGGATTTTATTTAATTTATTTTAATTATTAATTAATTGATTTATTTAAAGAAATTTTATGTATGATGTATAATTAATTTATTTATTATTTATTACAATAGTTTAGTGGACTGTTTGGATTTAAATTCTCCCTCAAGTTATATCCCAACCCAACTTAGGGGGAATTAATTAATTATTGAAGCCTATCAATCGAGAATTTATAGATTAATAGGAAAAATTATACTAAGTGTTAGTGAATTAATCTACTAGGGTTAGTTTGTACACCAATGCCTTATCTGATTTGAATGCTTCAGTGTGGGTAAAAGTGTGAGTTTGTGGGCAGATAACGACCTCGTGGCCTATGGCGTGGTGTGTTTACCTGCTTCATCACCGGCTATTATATTAACGGGCCCTGTATTAAAATGTGTTATTTTAACTAACTGGATACGAGGTTCTCTCATTATTTAGAGGTCGAGGCAGCTGAAAAACGTAGGGATGGCTGGTGTTAGGAGTGCACAACATGTAGCCGCCTAGCGCGCTTCCTCACGAGAGCTGTTCCCACAATGGCCGCCCTCCTCCCCCGGCTCAGTCACCTTACTCGAACTTTAATGAGACATTTATTTGATCCAGTCACAGAGAACAGTTTGTTATTGTTTATAATGCTGGACTGGCGGGTTTGATGATTGTTAATATTTTATTAATATATTTTCTGGTGACGTGACAATATATATTCCATGTTTAAGGGAAAATTCGGCTGTAATTTCGTTTTGTTTGAACTAGTTATTAAATTAATTTGTGTTAGTATTGGTTAATAAGTTAGAACAAGAACAGCTGCGCAATTATCTGCATAGTGTAACTAAGATTATTAAAGTAGGTCGCATTTTCCTGACAGTCTGGGTAGACTGTCATCCTCGTCTTGGTAGACTGTCATCCTCGTCTTGGTAGACTGTCATCCTCGTCTTGGTAGACTGTCATCCTCGTCTTGGTAGACTGTCATCCTCGTCTTGGTAGACTGTCATCCTCGTCTTGGTAGACTGTCATCCTCGTCTGGGTAGACTGTCATCCTCGTCTGGGTAGACTCATCCTCGTCTGGGTAGACTGTCATCCTCGTCTGGGTAGACTGTTATCCTCGTCTGGGTAGACTGTCATCCTCGTCTTGGTAGACTGTCATCCTCGTCTTGGTAGACTGTCATCCTCGTCTTGGTAGACTGTGAACATCGTTCGGGGAGACTATTGCTCTGTTCGGGGCAACCCGTTCTCACACTTGCTTATAGTCAATATTGGCTTATTAATAAGTGCATATGTGACATACTAATTTATTGTGAATATTTTAGTTTACCTTGTAAAGCTGAATAGAAAACACCGACCTTACCTAACCTTCTTAGTATGTTAAGATAAGCATCTTATTGTTTCTTAATTACAATTAGTACTTAACCTATACCTATATTGATATTACAGTTTTATAAAAATAATAACACAAAACCAAAATATTTAAATAAATTGTAAAGTAACTCAGGATATTGTCAAATATTATATAAAATCACTATTGTTTAATAAAACTGAAAAAGAAATTCCTAATATTAAAACTGGTGTTTAGCTCTTCTATAGGAAGAGTTTGTACCTTAAAAACAAAATATAACGTGGCATATACCACATATGTACTTATTAATCAGCCAAATAGTGACTATAAGCAATAAGTCATATATGTACTGTCTTGTGCGAGAGCGGGTTGCTCGGGGAGACACAGCCCCCCCCCCCCAGGTGCCACGACCACTGGGGTGGGTGCAATCACTCCGAGTTGTGTGCTGCGGTCCTCACGCAGTCTCTGTGGGCAGACCTCTGCGTTCTCTGAGGGATTGTACTTGGGTAGCTGCAGTCTGGATGTGGGAGAGTCCATCCTGCTCTGCTGTTTAGATAGCAGTCGTAACTATGTGCACCATAGTATAAATATTGACGTACTTAACAATTAGATAGTAGAACTTTATACTATTCACTTTATGGAGTCCACAAAAATTAAGCTAAAAACAATCTTAAATATTAGTAGGCCTGTATAGCACACATGTGTACTATTTTAGGCCTCAGATGTCGTGTATTAGGCCAAGGAAGGTTAGGTTAGGTTAGTTTGTCTTCGCAACATAAACAAAAAATCTTTCCCGGTTTGTCCGGGAAACCGGAGGCCAGATTCACAAAGGTACTTACGAATGTTTTTCCTTCGTGGCGGCTACGTCGGTATTCAGGTAGCTACACTAAGAAGGAAAACCTTCATAAGTTTGGTCCGTCAGCTAAGAGTGCTGTCGACCACTCGTAGCTTTACGTAAACTGGATATAACTAAATTATTCTCTACTACACAACATAGAGGATCGATTGGCGAATCTCGCGAAGAGGAGTCCTTCGTGTTAGTTATATATGCATTCTCTGCTTGAAACTTGTAGTAAATATGTCTTTTATGATATTAGGAATAGTTTTCATAATAGCAAGATATTATACCAGTAGTTATTAAGTAAATAAACACTGGTGAACATGAAATATGAGAGAAGGTGGCTGGTGGGAGCATTTACTATCACCAAGTGCCCCACTGAACCAGTCATGTTAGGTAAGAAGGGTAAAAACTTCAATAAGTTCTCTCATTGAATACTTAAACCTGTAATTATGACTGTATGGACTATTATGGCCTGCTAAAAAAGAGAGAGGGAAGTATGGGTCCAAGACCTCTTCCTGTTACACAATTTGGCTGTGTAACAGGACCAGAAAAGGTGTCCCTGTCCATAGTGGGTGGTGGGACCAGAGGTGTCCCTGGTCCATAGTGGGTGGTGGGACCAGAAAAGGTGTCCCTGGTCCATAGTGGGTGGTGGGACCAGAGAAGGTGTCCCTGGTCCATAGTGGGTGGTGGGACCAGAGGTGTCCCTGGTCCATAGTGGGTGGTGGGACCAGAGAAGGTGTCCCTGGTCCATAGTGGGTGGTGGGACCAGAAAAGGTGTCCCTGGTCCATAGTGGGTGGTGGGACCAGAGAAGGTGTCCCTGGTCCATAGTGGGTGGTGGGACCAGAAAAGGTGTCCCTGGTCCATAGTGGGTGGTGGGACCAGAGGTGTCCCTGGTCCATAGTGGGTGGTGGGACCAGAGAAGGTGTCCCTGGTCCATAGTGGGTGGTGGGACCAGAGGTGTCCCTGGTCCATAGTGGGTTGTGGGACCAGAGAAGGTGTCCCTGGTCCATAGTGGGTGGAGGGACCAGAGAAGGTGTCCCTGGTCCATAGTGGGTGATGGGACCAGAGGTGTCCCTGGTCCATAGTGGGTGGT
>WNGS01000947.1:64593-75102 GCA_020271785.1 Procambarus virginalis | reverse complement strand
CGAGAGAGGAGAAAACGTATAAAACTCATAATATTGTTGTAAACATAAAATATCTGGATGCAATGCACTCATTTGAGGGAAATCTAAATTCCACCACCCAGTTGCCCTTCCCTTGGAGGTTCTCCAGGTCAAATCGTGCGATGCAACACAGTGATTTCTTTGATCTGAGCTGCAACCCAAGCCTTCGATGGTGTATATGTTGCCTCAGTAACATTACAGGCTCGACAAAGGACATGTTGTGTGAGGTGTGGGTGCTGGAGGGAGTAGGTGGGGAGGGGGGGCAAATGATAAACTGTTGATAAGTTTAAACAGAGAAATATAATATTACTTTCATCTATCTGTCTATCTCTGTCTAGTCTGTCTTCGTCTTCTTCTCCCCCCCCCCCTCTTGTCTCTCTCTCTCTCTCGATCTCTCTCTCTCTCTCTCTCCTCTCCTCTCCTTCATCTCGATCGTCTCTCTCTCAGAATAAATATACATTTTGAAACTTAGCATGAAATGTATCAGCTGAAACACATAGGCCAACTTCAGTGTTCAGATCAGTACAAAGATCGTTGTATACAATCTTACTAGTCGACTTATGAAGGCTGCTTATTAAGAACTTCTGACTTATGTAACAAGAGAATTTGTTTACAATAAACGAACAAACATCATACTCCAAACTACGTTCATTACAGCTTCCTCGGGCTTTATTATAGCTTCCTCAGGCGTTATTATAGCTTCCTCAGGCTTTATTATAGCTTTCCTTCATGCTTTATTATAGCTTCTTCAGCTTTATTATAGCTTCCTCAGGCTTTATTATAGGTTCCTCAGGCTTTATTATAGGTTCCTCAGGCTGTTATATAGCTTATTCATGCTTTAATTATAGCTTATTCATGCTTTATTATAGCTTCCTCAGGCTTTATTAGAGTTTCCTCAGGCTTTATTATAGCTTTCTCAGGCTGTTATTATAGCTTCCTCAGGCTTTATTATAGCTTTTCTCAGGCTTTATTATAGCTTATTCATGCTTTATTATAGCTTTCTCAGGCTTTATTATAGCTCTTCAGGCTTTATTATAGTATGTTTATTTACTTCTTCAAGCTTTATTATAGCTTATCTCAGGCTTTATTATAGTTTTCAGCTTTATTATAGCTTCCTCAGCTTATTATAGTTCTCAGGCTTTATTTAGCTTCCTCAGGCGTTATTTAGCTTCTCAGAGCTTTATTTTAGCTTCCTCAGGCTTTATTATTAGCTTCCTCAGGCTTTATTTTAGTCCAGCTATTTCTTCTCAGGCTATTGTTCCAGTTATTTTACCCTCACTTTAGCTTCTCAGGCTTATTTTATTCCAGGTTATTAGCTTCCAGGTTTAAGCTCCAGGCTTTATTATCCTAGCTTATTCTCCTCAGCTGTCTAATATCCAGATTATTATGCTTCAGCTCCTGAGGGAGTATGTCTCCCAAGATCCTCCCACAGCCGAATTGAATGGCTCATTGCAGTGCACAGTGCACTGATCTTGTGCACAAAGCCTATTTCCCTTAATCCTGGATAGTTTCCTGGCGTGTTGGGTATCTCCAGAATGCCCACTTAACCAGGAACACTTTTATGATACGTAGGCCGCCGTATGTCTAGGCAGGAAGTAGATACAGGGAGCTAAGTATACTTGCTACCAAAGGGTCAGTGAGTACATGGTTGGTACCCGCTGAGACAGAGGGGAAGGCGCCAGCAGCTTCTGACCTCCGGGGTCAACCGGCGCGATGCTGAATAAGAGCTATGACGTGTTCATGACGTCACTCCTGCTACTTCTCATCGAACAAGCTAATATGATTGGTTCCCGCTCATTTGCTGCAATGTTATTCGTCAAATTGTAACTCCTTTTGTGTTGTGTGCCACGAGATGCCCGGCACCTTGCAAACTCATTCACGTGAGAGAGACCATACGAAGAGGACGTGCTCTGTTCTACCGGCCAATCGACTGATCACCGTCTATCCCTCGCCGTCAAGTTAACTCAGCGTCTTTGCGATATACCACACATTCGCCAGAATCACGAGTGGGAATATATTGTTTAGAAAGCCTAAAGTGACAAATCTTCCAGAGCGAAACAGACTGGTATCAGGTAACGCCTGGTGACAAATATCGTCGTGAGTGACCTAGAGTGAACTAAGGCAGTGCCGCCGCCATAAGTAATCTGTGTGTGACTTTACCACAGTGTACCTGTACCACAGTGTACAGTGTAGTGCATGGTACTGCCGCCAGCCGCCGCCAGCCGCCGCCACCTGCCGCCAGCCACCGCCAGCCGACGCCAGCCGACGCCCAGCCGCCGCCCTCACTCTAACGTGACGTCACCCACCTTAGCTCCGCCAGTGCCAGTGTGTGCGCGTGTGTCTGTCTGTTAAGCATACAGCACGCTTTACTCACGAAATCATCTAAGATACTGCGAGTACCCTCCGTGTCTACGAGCGAAACCAGCTATCAGGCCACCTACGAGTGCGTGTATAAACGAGCCTGAGTGAGTGCGTAAGGAAAGGGTACCTTATCTGTAAGTACAGGATCTTGTCATTGTTTTATTGTGTCTGCCTGTGTTGATCTGAGGGATCATCCACAGCTCTCACCTTCTTATACCTGTCGAAGGTTATAGGTGAATCGACGGTGAATGCGTGGGTATCTGTGTGGTATCACTGCATTTCTTTCGTCTGTGAATGTGAGCTTCACATACACCACACATTTTGTATTGTGTGATTATTATTGGTCATGTTATGCCTGTTCCATTGACAGTCTTCTTTGTTGATTTATTGCATATCATCTATTCTTACCTGAGTATCCGGTCTGGAATTCTTGTATCCACTTTGCATCACCCGTGCATTTAGGCTTTGCCCGTGTTTATGTCGATCTCTGTGCTGGCATACTTGTTAAGTTAGGTGTTTGCCTCCACGAGTGGATACGAGGCGCTTAGCCGACCAAGAGTCCTCGCTAATCGCAACCATAGCTTGTGCTGACGCCAACGAAAGTAATCACGCACGCCTGTGTATAAGTGGTTACATTAGTAAAATAAACTAATGTGTAAGCCTTTTATGCGGGTGTTTCCGTTGAACCAACTTCTGAATACTGTCAATATTACGCAAGGCCTTCATGCTCTAGTGTCTTCAACACCTGATTGCGTAACCCCGTCCACTAAACTCCATACAATTTGATGAGGACACCTAGGAGTCCCTTAAAGTGTTACATCATTGAGGAAGATCCAGCGACCAACGTGGAGCTAGGACCAGGTCAAGGCTAGTTCTGACGAGAGACCCACAAGGACTCCTACTCGACGATCCCTTGCTCCCAAGGCCCTGTATGGTTGCTCTCTGATATTTTCTATTTCTGCTAATTCCGACAGCTTTCGGGAAGCGTCTGGCCATCATATGTACATTCCGGGCTGATCGTACGGCATTGCAGTCACGTGACATCACTGGCGTTATTATACTAGCTCTTCTTCAGACTTTACTTATAAGCTTACCTCAGTCGCGTTATTATAGCTTCTTCAGACTTTATTATAGCTTCCTCAGGCTTTATTATAGCTTCCTCAACTAATGCTTTATTATAGCTTTCTCAGGCATTATTATAGCTTCCTAAGGCTTTATTATAGCTTCTCAGGCTTTATTATAGCTTCCTAAGGCTTTATTATAGCTTCCTCAGGCTTTATTATAGCTTCCTCAGGCTTTATTATCGCTTCCTCAGGACTCATTACAGCTTACACAGGCTTGACTACTGCTTCCACAGACTTCTTTAAAGCTTTCACAAGCTTAATTTACAGCTTCATCAAGCCTAATTACAGCTTCTTCAGGCTTCGTTACAGCTTCCTCAGGCTTTATTACAGCTTTCCCAGGAGAAAATAATCCAGAGTTGTGAACTGGGGAGAAGAAGTAAAACGTTCTTTGCACGAAGAAAGCAATATTGCCCGCTACTTCATCCACAAATTGCAAAAATTTATAAAAAAAGTTCCTGTCTCCAGAATGGCGCTCAAGTCATAGCCACTGCAGCAACTCAAACATTTTGTCAATGAATGACTAATAATACACAAAATGGTGTTGAATAACTACCAACACCCCCCCACTGCTGGAGGTAACTAAACTGAATAATTGTATAACTACCATTCAAACTCCCAAACAAAGTTTATCAGAGACTTGAATTTTTGTTCATTATTTGTATTAATTATTATTAATATAATTTTCATAAATTATAAACAAATAAGGCATAAAATAAATGAAAATGTATAAAACTTACAATAATAATAATATAATAATAATAATATAATAATAATAACAATAATAATAATAATAATAATAATAATAATAATAATAATAATAATAATAATAATTAGTCCTCTCAATAGCTAAGTAATTAAAGAGAATGTCAACAAAGGTCATCAGATTTTAATTAAACGAACACTGTTTGAACTCATAAAAACAAACAATTTAGGTTTATTTGGCAACTTGATCTGTTAGTGATTTTAATAGTGCAATAAAGTTGACCGATGACCTTCTGATAATTACTACCAGTTAACTAACTACACGAGCAAATGAAACTAATTATTTGTTGTAAACAAAATAGGTTTCATGTAAGTCATTTGTATAACACAGAACAATGTAGTTGATCATTAAAAATATACATTAGTATATGCGTCTACGGGTGTCAAACTTTCTCCTCAAAATCATACCTTTTATGCAAACTTATGGACACTACAGTGGCCAAACTTCACAAGACTGTAACTTCTGGACGCTGCAATGACCAAACTTTACAACACTGTCACTTCTGGCCGCAATAGTGACCAAACTTCACAACACTTTCACTTCTGGCCGCAATAGTGACCAAACTTCACAAGACAGTAACTTCTGGGCGGAACAGTGACCAAACTTCACAACACTGTAACTTCTGGACGCAATAGTGACCGAACTTCAAAACACTGTACCTTCTGGACGCTACAGTGACCAAACATCAAAACACTGTTACGCCGAATGTTTCGAGAAGTGTCCCGGACACGTCAACATTTCGGAAGTTGCTCAAGAGTTCCCCAAACTGAATCTAGCTGTTAGCAGAAAAACCATTTTTCCGCGACAGGGCCTAACTTACCTCGCCATCTCCACAGGCTATGGTGTGTACTCACCTAATTGTACTCACCTAATTGTGCTTGCGGGGGTTGAGCTTTGGCTCTTTGGTCCAGCCTCTCAACTGTCAATCAACTGGTGTACAGATTCCTGAGCCTATTGGGCTCTATCATATCTACACTTGAAGCTGTGTATGGAGACAGCCTCCACCACATCACTTCCTAATGCATTCCATTTGGCAACCACTCTGACACTAAAAAAGTTCTTTCTAATATCTCTGTGGCTCATTTGGGCACTCAGTTTCCACCTGTGTCCCCTTGTGCGTGTGCCCCTTGTGTTAAATAGCCTGTCTTTATCTACCCTATCAATTCCCTTCAGAATCTTAAATGTGGTGATCATGTCCCCCCTAACTCTTCTGTCTTCCAGCGAAGTGAGGTTTAATTCCCGTAGTCTCTCCTCGTAGCTCATACCTCTCAGCTCGGGCACTAGTCTGGTGGCAAACCTTTGAACCTTTTCCAGTTTAGTCTTATCCTTGACTAGATATGGACTCCATGCTGGGGCTGCATACTCCAGGATTGGCCTGACATATGTGGTATACAAAGTTCTGAATGATTCTTTACACAAGTTTCTGAATGCCGTTCGTATGTTGGCCAACCTGGCATATGCCGCTGATGTTATCCTCTTGATATGTGCTGCAGGAGACAGGTCTGGCGTGATATCAACCCCCAAGTCTTTTTCTTTCTCTGATTCCTGAAGAATTTCCTCTCCCAGATGATACCTTGTATCTGGCCTCCT
The DNA here is from genome assembly GCA_020271785.1 of Procambarus virginalis. Lineage (NCBI taxonomy): Eukaryota > Metazoa > Arthropoda > Malacostraca > Decapoda > Cambaridae > Procambarus > Procambarus virginalis. The sequence continues at coordinate 69,246 of WNGS01000947.1, read as the reverse complement.
GCTCCCTACACCTATCTTCATTACATTACATTTGGTTGGGTTAAACTCTAACAACCATTTGTTCGACCATTCCTTCAGCTTGTCTAGGTCTTCTTGAAGCCTCAAACAGTCCTCTTCTGTTTAATCCTTCTCATAATTTTGGCATCGTCCGCAAACATTGAGAGAAATGAATCGATACCCTCCGGGAGATCATTTACATATATCAGAAACAAGATAGGACCGAGTACAGAGCCCTGTGGGACTCCACTGGTGACTTCACGCCAATCGGAGGTCTCACCCCTTACCGTAACTCTCTGCTTCCTATTGCTTAGGTACTCCCTTATCCACTGGAGCACCTTACCAGCTACACCTGCCTGTCTCTCCAGCTTATGTACCAGCCTCTTATGCGGTACTGTGTCAAAGGCTTTCCGACAATCCAAGAAAATGCAGTCCGCCCAGCCCTCTCTTTCTTGCTTAATCTTTGTCACCTGATCGTAGAATTCTATCAAGCCTGTAAGGCAAGATTTGCCCTCCCTGAACCCATGTTGGCGATTTGTCACGAAGTCTCTTCTCTCCAGATGTGTTACCAGGTTTTTTCTCACGATCTTCTCCATCACCTTGCATGGTATACAAGTCAAGGACACTGGCCTGTAGTTCAGTGCCTCTTGCCTGTCGCCCTTTTTGTATATTGGGACCACATTCGCCGTCTTCCATATTTCTGGTAGGTCTCCCGTCTCCAGTGACTTACTATACACTATGGAGAGTGGCAAGCAAAGTGCCTCTGCACACTCTTTCAGTATCCAAGGTGAGATCCCGTCTGGCCCAACAGCCTTCCTAACATCCAGATCCAGCAGGTGTCTCTTGACCTCCTCTCTCGTAATTTCGAACTCTTCCAAGGCCGCCTGATTTACCTCCCTTTCTCCTAGCACAGTGACCTCACCTTGTTCTATTGTGAAGACCTCCTGGAACCTCTTGTTGAGTTCTTCACACACCTCTTTGTCATTCTCTGTATACCTGTCCTCGCCTGTTCTAAGTTTCAATACCTGTTCTTTCACTGTTGTTTTCCTTCTGATGTGACTGTGGAGTAGCTTTGGTTCGGTCTTGGCTTTGTTTGCTATATCATTTTCAAAACTTTTCTCTGCTTCTCTTCTCACCCTGACGTACTCATTCCTGGCTCTCTGGTATCTCTCTCTGCTTTCTGGTGTTCTGTTATTCCGGAAGTTCCTCCACGCCCTTTTGTTCAGTTTCTTCGCTTCCATACATGCCCTATTATACCATGGATTCTTCTGTTGCTTCTCGGATTTTTCCCTTTGGACCGGGATGAACCTGTTTACTGCCTCCTGACACTTTTGGGTAACATAGTCCATCATACCCTGTACAGACTTATCTCTGAGGTCTGTGTCCCAAGGTATTTCACTTAGGAAACTTCTCATCTGTACATAATTCCCCTTTCGGAATGCCAGCCTTTTGATTCCTAGTTCTTTTTTGGGGGAGATAATTCCTAGCTCTACCAGGTACTCAAAGTTCAATACACTATGGTCACTCATTCCCAAGGGCGCTTCCATCTTAACTTCCCTTATATCCCACTCATTTAGGGTAAATATCAAATCAAGCATTGCTGGTTCATCTTCTCCTCTCATTCTTGTTGGGTCATTGACGTGCTGGCTTAGAAAGTTTCTTGTTGCCACGTCCAGCAGCTTAGCTCTCCATGTTTCTGGTCCTCCATGCGGGTCTCTGTTCTCCCAATCTATCTTCCCATGGTTGAAGTCTCCCATTATTAGTAGTCCAGATCCATTCCTGCTAGCAACAGAAGCTGCTCTTTCTATTATGTTAATGGTGGCCATGTTGTTTCTATCATATTCCTGTCTAGGTCTTCTGTCATTTGGTGGAGGATTATATATGACTACGACTATAATTTTTTTCCCTCCATTTGTTATGGTACCTGCTATGTAGTCACTGAAACCTTCACAGCCCTGAACAACCATCTCCTCAATATCCCAGCCTTTTCTTACCAGTAGAGCTACACCACCACCACCTCTTCCTTCCCTCTCTTTCCTCATAACATAATAGTCCTGTGGGAACACTGCATTTGTTATCGTTTTCGTCAGTTTTGTTTCTGTGAGGGCTATTATGTCTGGGTTTTCCTCTAGTACCCGTTCTCCAAGCTCATTCGCTTTATTTGTAATTCCATCTATGTTAGTGTACATTGCTTTGAGGCTCACTTTCCTCTGTCCCTTCTCAAATCGCCTCCTTGGTGAGTGTTCTGCTGGTGGGGGAAGCTGTTCCATGGGTGTGAAGACCTGTGAGGTGGATAACAGGGTCTCAGAGGATACTAGGACGAGGGGCGGGGATCCTCTGTGGGGAGGGGTTGTGTTGTGTGTGTGTACGTGTGTGTGTGTGTGTGTGTTGTGTGTGTGTGTGTGTGTGTGTGTGTGTGTGTGTGTGTGTGTGTGTGTGTGTGTGTGTGTGCGTGTGTGTGTTTGTGTGTGTGTGTGTATGTACTCACCTTAATTGTGCTTGCGGAGGTTGATCTCTGGCTCTTTGGTCCCGCCTCTGAACCGTTAGTCAACAGGTGTACAGGTTCCTGAGCCTATTGGGCTCTATCATATTTACACTTGAAACTGTGTATGGAGTCAGCCTCCACCACATAACTCACTTCCTAATGCATTGCATTTGTCAACCTCACTGACACTAAAGCAGTTCTTTCTAATATCTCCGTGGCTCATTTGGGCACTCAATTTCCACCTGTGTCCTCTAGTGCGTGTGCCCCTAGTGTTAAATAGCCTGTCTTTATCTACCCTATCAATTCCCTTGAGTATCTTGCATGTGGTGGTTATGTCCCCCTAACTCTTCTGTCTTCCAGTGTTGTGAGGTTTAATTCCCGTAGTCTCTCCTCGTAGCTCATACCTCTCAGCTCGGGTACTAGTCTGGTTGCAAACCTTTGAACTTTTTCCAGTTGAGTCTTATCCTTGACTATATATGGACTCCATGCTGGGGCTGCATACTCCAAGATTGGCCTGACATATGTGGTATACAAAGTTCTGAATGATTCCTTACACAAGTTTCTGAATGGCGTTCTTATGTTGGCCAGGCTGGCATATGCCGCTGATGTTATCCTTTTGATATGGGCTGCAGGGGACAGGTCTGGCGTGATATCAACCCTAAAGTCATTTTCTCTCTCTGACTCTTGAAGAATTTCATCTCCCAGATGATACCTTGTATCTGGTCTCCTTCTCCCTACACCTATCTTCATTACATTACATTTGCTTGGGTTAAACTCTAACAACCATTTGTTCGACCTTCATCTTGTGTAGGTCTTCTTAAAGCCTCAAGCAGTCCTCCTCTGTTTTAATCCTTCTCATAATTTTGGCATCGTCAGCAAACATTGAGAGAAATGAATCTATATCCTCCGGGAGATCATTTACATATATCACAAACAAGATAGGACCGAGTACAGAGCCCTGTGGCACTCTACTGGTGACTTCACGCTAATCTGAGGTCTCACCCCTCAACGTAACTCTCTGCTTCCTATTGCTTAGGTACTCCCTTATCCACTGGAGCACCTAACCAACTACACCTGCCTGTCGCTCCAGCTTATGTACCTGCCTCTTATGCGGTACTGTGTCAAAGGCTTTCCAACAGTCCAAGATAATGCAGTCCGCTCAGCCTTCTGTTTCTTTCTTTCAAATAAGTAGTTAAGGGTGTAAACCCATTTTGTATAATTTTATTCTTTTATTAAACACTTCACATCGACAATTTACAACGACAATAATAATAATATTTAAAAAATGTGCAAAATCGTTCTTTCCCCAAATAACTTTAAGAGTGACGAGCCTCGTTGTATACCAGTCTTCAGTCTTCTTATAACAAATCAAATTAATGCTAGTGTGTGTTTTACACCTCGTAACATAACGGGACCATCATGCAAACATCGTTCTATTACTGTGGTACTGTTCAGTTCTTGTAACACACAATGTAACGTAACGCAGAAAATCAGCATTCTGCAGTCCAAATTAAATAAAATTTTTGAACGTAAGCATGTCTAGTCAATCTCCGTTGCCTCTACATCTAACACCAATTAATAATTATTCCTGTGTAACTGTTTAGTTCTTGTAACACACACACACAATGTAACGCAATGCGGAAAATAAGCATTCTGCTGTCAAAAATAAATATAATTTTGAAATGTAAAGTGTAACTACGTAAAGTAACGTGACCAACATGCAAACATCGTTCTTTCCTCCAATAACAGGTTAAGAGTAGCATCGAAAAAAGTCGTAAAGAGGTCTTCAATCTTCTTATAATAAATCAAATCAATGCTAGTGTGTGTTTTCACCTCGTAACGTGACGTGACCAACATGCAAACATCATTCGTTCTATTACTGTGTGACTGTTTTAGACCTTGTAACACACACACGGTAACATAACGTGGAAAATCATAGACGAGTAGACTTGATATTATATTTAAAACTAGCTTGTTCATTATCACTGAGTACAAGCCATTTATCTGTTGTAGTTCAAGGGCACTATATGACTACATTATCAAAAAAATGCATTCACTAACGAATGTAACATCCAATAATTATTTGAAGCAGGTATTAAAACTAAACTGGGAAGAACTGTATATTGCCGTTATGTAGATGACATATTCATAATAGTAAAAGACTCAGATGA
>WNGS01000947.1:40407-53846 GCA_020271785.1 Procambarus virginalis | reverse complement strand
CTCAATCCTCGCGGTGCCACTGATCGCCAGGAGAGTATCCCAGTCAATCCCCAGCCGGCCTTAATAGCTAGAAGCCGAGTGGGAACACAGTTCACTCTCTTTCAACCGTGTGCCCGCCTCGACAAGGGCTCTACTACTAACTGCAAGGTCGCCAACTGGTGCTTCATGTCCAGTAACACGTCAGTGGTATTGTGGAATGTGGTAACAGTGGCAGAGCACACTAATATAAGGCTGATATCAGGCAGGTATGAATCTCTATCACTCTCACTCTTCCCCCTGTTCTTTAGCAACAAGAATATGGAGGGATAATACAAATGGGAAGGTATTTTGTATTTTACTTAAAAGTTTCATCATATCCATATATCAACAGGCAAGCAGCAAGTACATGGCAGTGAGTCACTCTCTCTTCATAAAACTGGGGCACATCTAGAGGGTAATACTCCCCCTCCTGTCACTTCTCAGTTGTGCGGTTTCCCTCACTGCGAATGCTTATGTACTTGTTTCTTTCGCGTTAAGCACCTGTTTCTTTAAATTGACAGTAATTACTATGTTTGCAATCAACACAATATTTGCTATAATGGCAATAGAATGCAAGTGAGTCACTGCACTGATCTTGAGCTCAATTAATCATTTCTATAGCAATAAACACAATAATTCACTATAATGGCGTAATGCACTGTACTTCATAGAATGATAATAAATGCAATAAGATACAGTACTGGACTTTTAGTAATTCCTTTCGAAGGCGATTACACAATTGATCACTGCACACATGAAAATGTTATTCAACACACAAGCATATATATATATATATATATATATATATATATATATATATATATATATATATATATATATATATATATATATATCAATTCATCAATATCAATAATAGTAAGATAAATACTGGGCACACAGCCTAACATCAATAACTGGTACATTTATATATATATATTCTCTGGCATAAGTTATAATATTAATGTCACATGAAAGAATTCATCAACGACACAGCAGTCTCTTCAATACTAACAGTTGCATCCACACACTGCAAATATATACACCATGAGAGCTTTCTACAGCCTCACTTCTCACAACTGTGTCCTACTGTGACATAGACATTGGTGAGCCTTGCTCACGACATATAAAATACTCTGGCTAAATATAGCTGACTAAAGGGGAATTGGGAGGAAAACTGAATCACCTACTTCCACCTCATTGATTTGGACCCGCCCTCCGGTGAGAGTTGAATTGTAGCTCCTGGTCCCGGCTCTCGCCTCGTAGGGAACGCCCCCACACACACACTGATGCTTTCTCCAGGAACCCAATCAACATCCCAAAATAACGCGTTGTCTCCGTGCTCTGTCCTCTGCAGGCCCGTGCTCCTCCACTAGTCTTGAAGGGTTGGAGTCGGTCTCTTGGCCGTCAACTTCTCCTCTCAACTACCTCTGCAGACCTACTCTCGGCTGCAGTCGTCCTGATTCTCAATTAGTTTTCTTCTTCTGCTGTTTCCTGATGGATCGGCCCAGCCAGTATGTCGTCACAAAACGGGTGAACTGTCTCAGACGTTGCATACGTCACTGCACAGACTTCACTTCCTCTTGCACAGTACCTGTCCCTGGAGCACTTGTTGCTCAATAATCTGTCGAATTCCTCTTCGGTCCACACATGGAATGAAGGAAGTCCTCACAGCGTACTTGCAGACTTCGGGAGACGCGTAAAATCCACGGGAGCAGGACACAACTGTCAAACTAACAGGACCAACTTTCGCACGTCTGACCTCCTTGACGTGCCATGTTCGACTGGTGGTGCCACAGAGGCGCGATCTCCGGACCCCCTTGCTCTCGTGACGTCATACTTGCCAGGGGTATTTTTCATTGGCTCCCTGTGCCAGTCACTGTCAGTGACCAATCTGGTGCCACTGACGTCATACAGTTTTAGCGGGAGAATGGAGGGACCGGCGCCATATTGGCTTCTTAAAGGGCCTAAACAACAGGCCAAAACATCCTTCTTTTACGAATTTCTCGCCAACACGAGAACACTACACGCTATAACACATATCAAATTGTCGCCCGCAACGTAGAGAACGCTCAGGTAAAGTGGATATGACTCTTACAACTGGCGTGGGAGAAATATAAGGGGGGGGGGGGAATCACCGTTACAATATCTTGAGGTTATCTTGAGATGATTTCGGGGCTTTTATTGTCCCCGCGGCCCGGTCCTCGACCAGGCCTCCACTCCCAGGTAGCAGCCCATGACAGCTGACTAACACCCAGGTACCTATTTACTGCTAGGTAACAGAGGCATAGGGTGAAAGAAACTCTGCCCATTGTTTCTCGCCGGCGCCCAGATCGAACCCGGGACCACAGGATCACAAGTCCAGTGTGCTGTCTGCTCGGCCGACCGGCTCCCATTTAGTCGTATATATATATATATATATATATATATATATATATATATATATTGTGACGATAATCTCTTATCAGAGATTTAGCCTGCTATTTCTGCGACTCATCCTGTCCTCATCAATATACAAGATACATTTTGTAGTGGCTAAACGTACATATTAAGATAGCCACACGTACCAGCAACTCCCTCCTCCCCCCCCACTCCAGCACCTGCTGCACCTGGTCGACGCGCCGAACCCTTCAACTGCCTAACTAGCGACTTGCAGCCATCCAGCTTCCTCATTGGCCGCCAACCAACACTCCACTCCGGCTCCTCGCCAATCACAAGACCTCGCCAGTTATTGTTGGAGTCCCTTGCGTTTCTGCCAGCCAGAATATTGTGTGCTCGCAAGCTATGAACTCCTAAGTGACTCACCTTGTGTGGTCAAATAGAGGTTTATAGTTAGTGCATATATTCCAGCATTCATATTTTATTTACTTTTGTATGTCAATTCTCCTCCCCATTAACGTAACCTATTTTCATGTTTATGTATTTTTTTCCACTTGACATTTTTTACCATTAAGCCAAGATTTTGCATTTGTTTCAATTTGTGTTTTTCTATTGTTATTAAAATCATTTTTTTATTATTGTCTTATATTTCCAACCTTACCACAGATTACCAATCACGCAGTCATTCTTTTTTTTCTCTTTTTTTTCCCTTTTCTTTTTTTTTATATATTATATGTGGCCCAGCACTGACACCTGCTAGTTGGAAGACTGCCGACCACCATTTCCAACTCGTTACCGTCACAATATATATATATATATATATATATATATATATATATATATATATATATATATATATATATATATATATATATATGGGGGGTACCACCTCTGGTGCAATTATAGGGACCCACAGCCTCAGAGAAGGGAACACAGAGCATTCAGGGAAAAACTTGCCATTTAACTCTGAATACATGAGGGTGTTCGCTTCTCCTACCACCCCCCTTTTTTATGGTGTACACTTTATTAAGCAAGGTTATACAGTTACATATCTGATTGTATACAAAAAAATGAGCATTAAGAGGACACAAAAATAGTTGGCTTCCTAGAGGCTGTAGATTTCCTCGAACTCCTCCACACTATATATATATATATATATATATATATATATATATATATATATATATATATATATATATATATATATATATATATATATATATGTGTGTGTGTGTGCCGTACTTATTAGCTAGAACACACTTCTTGGCCTACTATGCAAGGCCAGATTTGCCTAATAAACCAAGTTTTCCTGAATTTATATACTTTTCTAATTTTTTTCTTATGAAATGATAGAGGTATCCATTTCATAATGTATGAGTTAATTTTCTTAAATTTTAGTTATAACGAACGTAGATATATGACCGAACATAACCAACCCGTCCTAACCTAACCTAAACTAACACAACTAAATCAATAATGTAGGTTTTTTCTATAATATATTTATAATAATTCAAATACACGAATTGGAAGCAATATATTGAAAATAAAGAAAATCACTTGGCCTATTAGGCAAATCGGCACATGCATATGTCACGCGTCGCTCAACGTGGCCTTGTGTTACATGAGGTTACAGTTAAACAGCGGGGGATCGTGCTACTGATCCTATAACCTCACGCCGTGGGTCTCTATCTGAGCCTCTATCCTTTTAGTCAGTCTTTCATGTGGCACTGTATCAAAAGCTTTGCTAAAGTCAAGGTACACAACATCACAATCCTTACCACTATCAACTGCCTCAACTATGCTAAAATAAAAAGATAACAAATTTGTTAAAATTGAACGGCCATTTATAAAACCATGTTGTGACTAAATTATTAATTTATGTTTTTCAAGATGAAGACGAATTTTATTTGCAATTATAGATTCGAGTAACTTTCCCACAATAGACGTTAGGCTAATTGGTCGATAGTTTGACGCAAGTAAACTATCTCCTTTCTTAAAAACTGGTATCACATATAACTATAACCTATAACTGATATCAACTATAACTTTCCCATTAGTAACTTTCCATAACTCTGGCACTCTGCCTGACTCTATTGATTTATTAAATATGGTAGACAGTGGGTCGCAAAGCTCCTCTTTGCATTCTTTAAGCACCCTGGCAAACACTTCATCCGGCCCTGGGGATTTGTTTGGTTTGAATTTTACTATTTGTTTAAGAACATCCTCCCTGGTAACTGCTAAACTAGTCAACCTGTCTTCGTCCCTACGCACATAGACTTGTTCGGCTGAAGGCATATTGTTAAGTTCCTCTTTAGTAAATACAGATATAAAATATTTATTAAAAATACTACTCATCTCTTCATCACTATCTGTTATTTGACCTATCTCAGTTTTTAATGGACCTATCCTTTCCCTAATATTTGTCCGGTATAATTGGAAAAACCCTTTATGATTTGTTTTTGCTTGCTCTGCAATGCAAACTTCATAGTTTCTTTTTGCTTGCCTTATCTATTTTTTAGTATTTCTAACCAGTTGTACGAATTCCTGTTCTAAACAGACTTCCCCATTCATAATCCTTTTGTACCACGCTCTCTTTTTACCTGTAAGGTTCTTCAGATCCTTTGTTATCCACTTTGGATCATTAGTATTCGATCTATTCAATTTATATGGTATACTACATTCCTGAGCTTTGGTTAGAATATTTTTAAATAGGTTGTATTTTGAATCCACATCGAAAACCCTTTTTACGTCACCTGTCGCTGGGTTCACGTCTAGCTCCAATACCGGCCCACAATCCATACCCAAGACTTTCCAATCTATTTGACCCAAAAAATTTCTTAGGCTATTGAAATTTGCTTTTCGAAAATCAGGAACTTTAACAGAATTTTCTCCTACAGATCTATTCCATTGAATGCTAAATTTGATTTCTTTATGATCACTGTTCCCTAGCTCACTCCCTATTTCGATGTCCTTAATTTGTGTTTCACTGTTAGTTAACACTAAATCCAAAATATTATTTCCCCCGCGTTGGTTTCTTAATGTGTTGCGAAAGAAAGCAATCGTCAATTAATTCTAGAAAATCTTCTACTTCATTATTCCCTGTTTTGTTCAACCAGTTTATTCCACTAAAATTAAAGTCACCCATGACGTAAATACTGTTAGATCTAGATGCTCTAGATATTTCATCCGATAGATGCTTTGCTTCCATTCTGTCTAAATTTGGTGGCCTATATATAACTCCTATTATAATGTTATTTGCTTTTTCGTTTAATTCTATCCAAATAGTTTCTGTATGTGGCTCAGTTTTGATTCCCTCTTTGAGACTACATTTCAAATTGTCCCTAACATATATGGCTACTCCCCCTCCTCGTCTAATATATCTATCTGTGTGAAATAGTTTAAATCCATTTATTTGATATTCAGCTAATAGCTCTCTATTTTCTACATGTATCCACGTTTCGGTAAGTGCAATAATATCTGTTTTTTTCTGTGCTGACAAGAGCATTTAATTCGTTAATTTTATTTCTTAGACTTCTAGTGTTAGTGTAATATACCCTAAGTGAATTGTTATTTTGAGGCCCTTCTCTTTCCCTGATCATTTTGCCAATTCCTTTCTCCCACAAACACATACTTTTATTACCTCCTTCCTCCAAATCAATTCCCATACCACTATCTACTAACAGTTTAAACCCAAACAAACGCCTCTAACCACTCGTTCCAACGAGTTCGCAACAACAACAACCCTAGCCCTTGATAGATGCTAATGCAAATAACGGGATTGTTCCCATTTGCAGTCATAATATCATTCATGTTGTTATAATATCACCAATACCAGCTCCGGGATAGCAAACCCTTAACCTGTTCCCCCTATCTCTAGCAAAACGTTCTATCCAAATACCTTATCGGGGAATATCCACAACTAAGTTTGCTTAGGTGCTTCCTTTACTCTCTGAGGGGCCTGCACTTCGTTGCTCTGCGTTGCTTTGAGGACAAGTGCTGTGGTGAGCCTGCAATTCACTCCAAACGGAAATCAGCGAGGAGTGGCGGAGCGCGGGCCTCAGGGTGCTCAGAAAGTTAAAAGGAGGTACCGAAGCGATTTTGGTTGTGGGAGATTCCCAGGTGAGGTATTTAGACAGAACGTTTTGTGCCAGAGATAGGGAAACAGATTAAGGGTTTGCTATCCGGGAGCTGGAATTGGTGATATTGTTGGAAACATGAATGATATTATGATGGGAAATGGGATCAAACCCATTATTTGTATTAGTGCAGGGGGGTAATGATGTTGGACGAGTTAGGAGTGAGGAACTAATACAGAGATTCAGGACAGCCATTGAATTAGTTAGGAGCAAGGGAGGAATCCCGATCATATGTGGCATTCTTCCAAGAAAGAGAGTGAGAAATGAATGGATGTCGAGGGCACTTGGTGTCAATTGCCTGCCGGAAAGATATTGCAAATCAAATGCAATATCTTTCATAGACAACTTGGAACACTTCTATGGAAGAAATGAAATGTATGCTCGTGATGGGGTGCATCTATCGAGGGCTGGGGTTGTTGCTGTTGCGAACTCGTTGGAACCAGTGGTTAGAGGTGTTTGTTTGGGTTTAAACTATTAGTAGATAGTGGTATGGGAATTGATTTGGAGGAAGGAGGTAATAAAAGTATGTGTTTGTGGGAGAAAGGAATTGGCAAAATGATCAGGGAAAGAGAAGGGCCTCAAAATAACAATTCACTTAGGGTATATTACACTAACACTAGAAGTCTAAGAAATAAAATTAACGAATTAAATGCTCTTGTCTGCACATAAAAAATAGATATTATTGCACTTACCGAAACGTGGATAAATGTAGAAAATAGAGAGCTACTAGCTGAATATCAAATAAATGGATATAAACTATTCCACACAGATATATATTTCACACAAATATATTAGACGAGGAGGGGGAGTAGCCATATATGTTAGGGACAATATGAAATGTAGTCTCAAAGAGGGAATCAAAACTGAGCCACACACTGAAACTATTTGCATAGATTTAAACGAAAAAGCAAATAATATTATAATGGAAGTTATATATAGGCCACCAAATGTAGACAGAATGGAAGCAAAGCATCTATGGGATGAAATATCTAGAGCATCTAGATCTAACAGTATTTATGTCATGGGTGACTTTAATTTTAGTGGAATAAACTGGTTGAACAAAACAGGGAATAGTGAAGCAGAAGATTTTCTAGAATTAATTGACGATTGCTTTCTTACGCAACACATTAAGGAACCAATGCGGGAAAGTATTATTTTAGATTTAGTGTTAACTAACAGGGAAACACAAATTAATGACATCGAAATAGGGAGTGAGCTAGGGAACAGTAATCACAAAGAAATCAGATTTAGCATAGAATGGAATAGACCTGCAAAGAAAATTCTGTTTTCATTCAGTTTTCAATTCAGTGCCAGTTAAGTCCAGCGTAGGATGACAAAGTTAATTCCCCAAATTAGAAGTCTTTCATATGAAGAAAGATTAACAAAGCTTAAATTGCATTCACTGGAAAGACGAAGAGTTAGGGGTGACTTGATAGAAGTTTACAAGTGGATGAATGGACATAACAAAGGGGATATTAATAGGGTATTAAAAGTATCAACTCAAGACAGAACACGAAACAATGGGTATAAATTGGATAAGTTTAGATTTAGGAAAGACTTGGGTAAATACTGGTTCGGTAACAGGGTTGTTGATTTGTGGAACCAATTACCGCATAACGTAGTGGAGGTGGGGTCCCTCGATTGTTTCAAGCGCGGGTTGGACATGTATATGAGTGGGATTGGGTGGTTATAGATAGGAGCTGCCTCGTATGGGCCAATAGGCCTTCTGCAGTTACCTTTGTTAACATAAGAACATAAGAACATAAGAACAAAGGCAACTACAGGAGGGCTATTGGCCTATACGAGGCAGCTCCTATTTATAACCACCCAATCCCGCTCATATACATGTGCAACCCAAGCTTGTAACAATCGAGGGACCCCACCTCCACAACGTTACGCGGCAATTGGTTCCACAAATCAACAACCCTGTTACTGAACCAGTATTTACCCAAGTCTTTCCTAAATCTAAACTAATCTAATTTATACCCATTGTTTCGTGTTCTGTCTTGTGTTGATACTTTTAATACCCTATTAATATCCCCTTTGTTATGTCCATTCATGCACTTGTAAACCTGTATCATGTCACCCCAAACTCTTCGCCTTTCCAGTGAGTGCAACTTAAGCTTAGTTAATCTTTCTAAAGAGACACCTCTTTCTTAAAGAGACACCAATATGGCTGGGAACCCAACAAAGCTCAACCGACTTAAATTTACTGTGAACAAGAAACAGCCAATGCTGGATTTCGACAGCTACTGGATGAACCGGATTAAAGGACCCGAGAGGTATGAGGGCACTACGAGAGTCAACAACAACTACAAAGGAAGATTGACAACGAGAGAGCAGGAGACGAAGAGCATAGAGAATAACATAAAGCTCCGCTGTGAAGATGCTAGTCTCCGGAGGTAAGCGACACATATAAGTGTGATCAGAAAAAACCACAGAGCAGCCAACACCGTCCGCAGACTTAGACTCATCGGTAAAGACGGAAATGGAGTTGGAGTGAGAAGAAAAATGCTCAAGGAAAAGGCGTTTTAGAACCGTAAGAGGGGTAAAAACTTTAGTAATGTGGGTCAAAGATGTACAAAACTGCGGAAGGGGGACCCTCCATGGGGGGGGGGGAAAGAACGAACACACGAGGAGAAATATTAGGAATATGAACGGAAAGAGAATCCTGTAAGCGAGATAACCGGACAGAAAGAGGGAGGTGGTGAAGAGGAACAGGAACCGCAGGGGGGGGGGGTAAAATTTAAAGCACGACAGAGGCGAGAGGAAGGATGTTGCAACGACCGCACAAGATAACGAAGACAGTAGCGATCACGGCGGGCCTGGAGAGATAGGAAGCCAGTGTCAACATACAAGCTGAGGACGGGAGTCGAACGAAAGGCACCAGAACTGAGGCGCAACCCAGTATGGTGCAAATCATCAAGATGGCGAAGAGTAGAAGGAGAAGCAGACAAGTAAGCAGGGCAACCATAATCGAGCTTATACAGGACAAGAGAGGAATGTAAAGCATGGAGAGTGCGCCTATCCACTCCCAAGAAGTATGGGACAATACCCGAAGGCGGGTAAGGGCCTTAGAGCATTCAACACGGAGGTAAGAGATATAGGGAGACCAAGACAAATGAGTGTCAAAAAATAGCCCCAAAAGATTGGCGTAATTTTTGTACTCAAGGGGATGACCATAAAGTGACAAAGAGTGACGAAGAATGACCCGTTTCCGAGTAAAAGTCAGGCACAAGCCTTAGTAGTAGAGAACTTGTAGCCATGATCGGTGGCCCAAGACGACACGGCATCAATTGCAAGTTGAAGCTGGCGTTGAAGGAGAGGTGAATTATCACCCTTACAGCAAAGGGTAAGATCATCGACATAGAGAGTGGAGAAGACGCCTGAAGAAAGAGAGGAAAGAAGACCATTGAGAGCAATCAGAAAAATGAGTAGTGCTCAGAACACTTCCCTGGGGCACACCATCGTATTGCTGAAAAGAGGCAGAGAGAGCGGTACCAAGCCTCACCCGAAAGGAACGACGAGAGAGGAAGCTGCGGAGAAAGAGAGGGAGATGACCACGAAGGAAAAAAGAATGAAGCTGGGATAGAATATGATAGCGCCAAGTGGTGTCGTAAGCCTGTTCCAGGTAAAAAACGATGGAAACAACAGAGGTCTTCGTAGCAAAAGCAGTACGAATATTGACCTACAAGTTTAATAGGACATCTGTTGTGCTGCGGCACTTGCGGAAACCAAATTGAGAAGGGGAGAGGCGGTGATGGTGTTCCAGGAACCACATCAGACGAACGTTATCCATACGTTCAAAGAGTTTGCAGACACAACTTGTGAGGGCAATAGGGAGAAAGTCCTTAGGGGATGTTCCCAGAGACCCTGGTTTGCGAACGGGGAGGACAACGGCATCGAGCCAGTCCTCAGGGACTGACGACGACTCCCAGATCTGATTATACAGACTCAGTAAATACTGAGACGTGCACGGAGGGAGATGGCGAAGCATTTCATAATGAATGCCATCGGAGCCCGCCGCCGTAGAATCGCAGAGGGCCAGGGTATAACAAAGCTCTGAGAAAGAGAGAAGGGATCGTTATAGGAAAGTCGAAGACGAGTGCAGAAATCTAAAGGACGAGAAATCTAAAGGACGAAATCTCGAGGATGAGATTAAATCTAAAGGATGTAAACCGAACAGGTTTACGAAGCAGGAAAATTGGGGAAGATGAAGACCAGAGCTAACAGAAGAAAAGTGGGAACCCAGTTTGGTAGCGATCTGCAACGAGTCCGCCACAAGAGTACCATGGAGGTGAAGGACCGGTGAAACATCAGAAACGAACTTTCCCGCTATCTTGCGGATACGCTTCCAGATCTGTGGTAGAGGAGTTTCGGACGTAATGGTGGAGACATAAGAAGCCCAACATTCACGTTTAGCCTTACGGATGGCCCTATGGGCCACCGCACTTGCATTCCGAAAGAAAAGAAAAGAATTGGCAGTCTGCCGACAGCGGTGTCTCTTCCAGGCTGCACGCTTACAGTGGACAGCCCGAGCACAGTCTGCATTCCACCAGGGAACGCACTTCCGTGGACCCTGAGAGGAAGAGCGAGGAATAGGGCGTAGGGCATCTTCGAAGACAGTGTCATGAAAATGGAGGAGAGAGCGAGGGAGAGGCAGAAGGGAGAGGTCAGAGAGAGCAGCACTGAGGGTAAATAGGTTCCAGTCTGCTTTAGCAAACTGCCACCTAGGGAAGGAGAGGAAAGGGTGAAAAGAGAAGAAGGTAACAAGGATGGGTAAACGGTCACTTCCATGGAGGTCATCAAGAACCTGCTACGTGAAATCCAAGTAAGGGGTTTATAAAGAGAAGATGAGCAAAGAGAAAGATCAAGACAGAAAAATGTACGAGTCCGAGAGTCCAAATGCGTGGGCTTACCAGAATTCAGAAGAGACAGGGAAGAAGAGAGGATAAACGGCTCAAGAAAGCAACCTTGGGTGTTCGTCAGAACATCACCCCAAAGGGAATGACGACAATTGAAATCACCCAGCAGTAGCACAGGCTCCTGCAAGGAGTCCAGAAGGTGTTTCAGATCAGGAAGAGAAAGCGGGACACTCGGGGGGAGATAATTGGAACCGACGGTGTACCATTTCCCCACAAAGATACGAGCAGCAGAACAATGGAGAGGCGAAGGAAAAAGTAAGGGGAGAAAGAGAACATCAGAGCGAATCAAGAGAGCAGAAGAGTTAGGAGCCCCAGCAACAGCTGGAGGGGGGGGGAGAGAAAGGAATAGCCACGAAAGCGACCATGACGAGCACCAAGCATCGGCTCCTGGAGACAGACACAAAGGGGTGAAAACCGCGAAACTAGAAGTTGGAGTTCAAGGAAATTGACATAATAACTTCGAACGTTCCATTGAAGAATAGACATCAACGAGAAGAGAAAGGACAACAACAGATAAAAAGTTAGAAACAAAGGCGAAAGAGCAACATAGCACGTTAAAGAAGATCAGGGTCGAGATCAGGGTCAGCAAAGTCAGGGTTAGGGGGCATGGGGAAACTGAGCAAAAACGGAGGGAAGGAAGCGGGAGAACAGACCAGAGGTGGACAGGTGGGGTCCGGAGGAGGAGGAAACAACCGATATGAGCAGTCAAGGACAGCAGCAGGAAGAGGGGGAGGACAAAGAGGGGATCGCACCTCAGCAAGGGCAGCAACCGAGAGGGAAGTGGGGGCTAAAGAAACCTCCATTGCATTAACAGTGGGCACATCCACCGAAATGGGAGGGGAAGGAGTGATAGAGGCAGAAGTAGGGGCCGAGGAAGAAAGGAAGGAGAGAAGCCAGGCTTACGCTTCTGACTTAAAGAGACAGGTGTCCCAACAACTACGTACTGGGCAATGGATTCCAGCGTCTCAACAGGAGAAGCTGAACAAGAGCACACACGACGACCATTAGGAGAGCGATGGACATCAGCCCGCACTGACAGGCGGCGTGGAGAGTCAATGGATGCAGGAGAAAAATGGGAAGGAGGATCGGAGGGAGACGAGGAAGAAGACACAGGAGACATGACAGACTGGGTAGAAAGAAGGGGAACCCTAGACAGAGGACCAGGAGGGGGACCCTTCGGGACAGAACTCAAAGGATCAGAGGAGGGGGCAGTGGGCGTATCAGGGTCCAAGGCCCGGAAACGGTTGTGAGTCTGAGGAAGGTGGGAAGGACGAGGAGAGGATGAGTGCAACACGTGAGCATAAGAGACGTTAGCATAAGGCGGGAGCCGGCGAACCTGGCGCCTCGCCTCAGGAAAAGACAAACGCTCCCAGTGCTTCAAGTTGAGGACAGCAGCCTCAAGCTTGTAATGGATACACGCACGGGAGAAGGTAGGATGGGCCTCACCGCAGTTTAGGCAACGAGCCTGGGAAGACGTGCACTCCGACTTAGGGTGACCTTCGCCCCCCACACAAAGAACAGAGAGAGACAGTCCCAGAGCAGCGGAGGGCACCATGCCCAAACCTCCAGCACTAGTTACAGAGCCTAGGAGAAGGAATGTACTCATGGACAGAGCACCTGGCACCAGCAAGAATGACAGAGGATGGAAGGGTCCTACTATCAAAGGTAATCTTCACAACCCGAAGGTGTTGACGGCGACGATCACGAGGGGGATGAGTAAACGAGTCTACCTGGAGAACAGAATGGCCTTGGGCATCAAGGATATGCCGAATATCATCGTGGCAGTCCTGCAGATTCCGAACACCGGTCGCAACATGGGGCGGGAGGAGAATAGTGCCAACACTGGCATTCAACTAGCGTTCTTTGAGATCTGAACAGGGATCTCGCCAAGCCAGGATAAGGCAGCCAAGCGGGAAGCTGCATCCTGAGAAGGAGCAGCAACGATACGTGTACCGAGACGAGTGGGGTTGAAGGTAACAGAGGT
>WNGS01000946.1:34497-46341 GCA_020271785.1 Procambarus virginalis | reverse complement strand
CCGTTGGACGTAGAATCACTGTTCACCAACGTACCTGTGGATGAAACAATCGGGATGATAGTGGACCGAGTGTATCGAGACCCGGCCTGTACTCCCCTTGACATGCCAGAAAATATCCTGAGGAAACTACTCCAAGCTTGTACTAAGGAGGCACCCTTCTTGAGCCCGGATGGGCACATGTATAAGCAAGTAGATGGGGTCGCCATGGGTTCTCCCCTAGGCGTCCTGTTTGCAAACTTCTACATGGGTACTATCGAGGAAAAAGTCTTAGTCGACTTAAACTTGAAACCGGCCATATACTGCAGGTATGTTGACGACATTTTACACAGGTACCTGATGTCAGACATCTGCAGGAGCTGAAAGAAGCGTTTGAGCAGAATTCTGTGTTACGTTTCACTTACGAGATGGAGAAGGATGGGAAGCTGCCCTTTCTAGATGTAACAGTCATGGAAAGGAGCGGAGGTTTCCACACTGCAGTCTACACTAAGGAAACAAACATAGGAATGTGCCTAAATGCCAACAGTGACTGCCCAGATAGGTACAAGAGGAGTGTTGTTAACGCTTATGTCGACCGTGCTCTCAGCCACAGCTCAGAATGGAAGCAAGTCAACGAAGAACTCTGTAGGGTAAGGCAGGTCCTAGTCAACAACGGCTTCTCCAATGGTTTCATTGAAGACATCATAAGAAGGAAAGTAGAACGCCATGCAACCTCTGAAGAAACAACTAATACAACACCTATACCCCCTATTAGACTATTTTACAGGAACTTCTTCTCCACCGCTCATAAAACGGAGGAGGGTCTGAAAGATATTGTTAATAGAAATGTTATCCCTACAGACAAAATCAGAAGATACAACTAACGATTTACTATAAAACCAAAAAACAGCCAGCCTACTAATGAAAAACTCTCCAGACACGGAACAGAACGCCCTAAAAGAGACAAACGTCGTCTATGTCCTTTAAATGTCCACTTGGGACTGTAAGCCCCAAAAAACTCAGTATATAGGCAAGACAACAACATCTCTTTCCAGGCGTTTAACGATGCATAAGCAACAGGGCTCCATTAAGGAACATATACTCTCTTCCCACAACCAAACCATCACCAGAGAAATCTTAACAAATAACACAGAAATCATCGATAGGTACAGCGATAGCAGGCGGCTTGACATCTGCGAGGCACTACACATCAAGAAGTCAACACCAGCAATCAACAGTCAATTAATGCACAACTATATTCTACCCACTTCAAGACCCCGCTCCAATATAGAAGCATCAAGAAATATGGGCCAATAGGCCCTTCCGCAGTTACTTCCATTCATACCTTCAATTTACCCAGTTAATATCCAGTTAATATCCATTGTTTTCGTGTTCTGTCCTTTGTTGAAAGTTTTGTTCACCTCATTAAAAACTGTTGTAACATATCACCTCACCCAAACGCGGGTATAAATGAAAGATGAAAGCTGTTTAAATCATAGCATAGTAAAGAACTGTTTAGTGCTTTAAGGTTATAGTTGTGTGTGAAAACTAAAAGTCTTTGAAAATGTAATTAGTTATTACGAAACGCGTTCAAGTGTCGCGTCAGACTAAGAAATAAAGAATGAATTTTGGAGAATTGATTTTTCATTTACCGTCATCAGTAAAAACAAACATAAGGAAAATTGAGAAAATTCGTGTTAGAATTATTAATCTTACTTTTTCGGTCATTTAATAACATATGTCTACAGGAAAGACTGCTACCAAAATATACTAATATATATATATATATATATACCTGGCTTGTTGACAATATATATATATATATATATATATATATATTATATATATATAATATATATATATATATATATATATATATATGAGAGAGTAAGAGAGAGACAGTGAGTACCTTCCCAGTACTCTTTGTCATGTAACATAAATTACTGACTGTCCACCTCAACTAACTACTTCCAACCGTCCAACACTGTTTAGGAAAGTGAATTTTCTTATATTTCTCCGGCAGTTTTGTTTAGTTTAAATCTTTGTTCTCTTAGTCTTAAGTTCCAGGTGTCAAGAATTCTTCCCTATCAATTCTGTAGATTCCCGTTAGTATTTTGTACGTAGTGATCATATCGCCTCTTTCTTCAATTTTCTAGTTTTGGCATATTTAATGCCTCTAACCTCTCCTCGTAACTCTTGTCCCTCAGTTCTGGGAGCCACTTAGTAGCATGTCGTTGCACCTTTTCCAGTTTGTTGATGTGCTTCTTAAGATATGGGCACCATACAACCGCTGCATATTCCAGCTTTGGTCTAATAACAGTTGTGAACAATTTATTTAGTATTTCTCCATCCACGTATATAAAAGCAATTCTGAAATTGCAAAGTGTAGCATAGGCTCCTCGCACGATGTTCTTTATGTGGTCCTCGGGTGAGAGTTTTGTCCACAACGCCCCTAAATTTATTTATCAGAATTTTGTAAAGCTTTTCACATAATTTGTTGGGTGTGTGTGTGGGTCTATTCTCCTATTCGACAGTCCATAACAAAATATAATGTGAATAATTCAGTAATTATCAAAAGAAGGCACCAAGCCTGGAGGCTGTGTAGCACCGTCAAAAGTGCGGGATATTAAAAAATATCACTAAGATGCCAATATGAGGACAAAGGCACATAAGGCGAACAATCAGAGGCCCATCACCATGTACCACACAAAGGCATCTGATTCACCAATATATAATGTGAATAAATTGCTTTTTCCCAGTGGTGTTCCATACACTTATTGTGTGACACAGACTGTTCAGGGACGAGTGTGTGGAGACTGGTCCCTGACCTAAGGTGTAGGAGGGTTGCCACCGTCTGGGACATGTGGCAGGGGGACAGGTGTTGGGGACAGTTAACCTTATTTACTGCTGCCACACAATCACCACCTGGCGAGCGTAATCAGGTGTAGCTTCAACACGGGCTGTTGGCGCGCCTCCACCACCACTGAGGCACTCACCCTCACCCAACCACTCTCTCACACGTGTAAATACTGAGAGAGAGTACCCAGTAATTATACATTTCGAGACCCCGCACATTTTAATCCAAATTCATACAAAATCTGACACCATGTGAGAAATAGAAAACGCAGCTAAAAGAAACATGGAAAAAATAACCAGGTGGAGCCAGAGGAACAGGTTAGAAGAGAAATGGCGGCAGAATGAAAGAGAGAGAGCGGGGAGGGAGAGAGCGGGGAGAGGGAGGGAAGGTAAGCCGAGGTAAGCGGCTCAGATAGGATCACGTCACAGACAACCTATTTGGTCCACTCACACCCTCAAATTACCGACCCAGGGATCATAGGAGACCCAGCCACCGCTGTTATTGTTGACACCCCTACCCTCTTACACCCCCCACCCACCCCGCCTTGTTCACACGCTTGGCTTCCTCGCCATAAGGAAAACATTACTCTGTCTCCTCCTTCCTTCCATCTATCTATCTATATCTATCTATCTCTCTATCTCGCTGTTCTCACCAATGCCGCGTTATGCCTCCCAAAACACACACACACGCTTTATGGTGTATAACAAATCACTGGTAACAGGGGAACTGCCAAAAATTTGGAAGACGGCTAATGTAGTCCCGATATTCAAGAAGGGTGATAGACAGGAGGCACTGAACTCCAGGCCAGTGTTACTAACCTGCATACCATGCAAGGTGATGGAGAAGATTGTGCGAAAAAAGCTAATGGAACATCTGGGGCAAAATAACTTGGTAACACAGCATCAACATGGGTTCAGGGATGGCAAGTCCTGCTTCACAGGATTAATTGAATTCTAATATCAGGCAAGATAGAGAGGGATGGGCAGACTACTTATCCATGGATTGCCAGAAAGTCTTTGACACAGTACCACATAAGAAGCTAGTGCATAAGCTGGAGATGCAGGCAGGAGGGAAAGGAAAGTACTCCATTGGATAAAGGAGTACCTAAGTAACAGAAGACAGTGAGTCACTGTGAGGGGTGAGGTCTCAGATTGGCGAGGTGTCACCAGTGAAGTCCCGCAGGGTTCAGTGACTTCAGTCCTTGGACCCATACTGTTTCTATAATGTAAATAATCTCCCAGAGAATATAGTATAATTTCTCTCAATGTTTGCTGATGATGCAAAAATTATGAGGAGGATTAAGACAGAGGAAGATAGTATGAGGCTACAAGATGACCTAGACAAACTGAGTGAATGGTCCAACAAATGGCTACTAAAGTTCAACCCGAGTAAATGTAAAATAATGAAACTAGGCAGAGGAAACAGGAGGCCAGACACAGGATACCGAATGGGAGATGAAGTACTTCATGAAACGGACGGAGAGAAAGATCTAGTTCATAACACACCAAACCTGTCTCCTGAAGTCACAAAAAGAATTTCATCTGCAGCGTATGGAAGGCTGGGTAACATCAGAACAGCCTTCAGGAACCTGTGTAAGGAATCCTTCAGAACCTTGTATACCACATATGTAAGACCAATCCTGGAGTATGCGGCCCCAGCATGGAGCCCGTAACTGGTCAAGCACACGACGAAGCTGGAAAAAGTTTAGAGGTACGCCACTAATCTAGTCCCAGAACTAAGAGGCATGAGTTACGAGGAAAGGCTGCGGGAAATCCATCTCACGACACTGGAAGACAAAAGTAAGGGGGATACATGATCACTACCTAGAAAATTCTCAGAGGAATTGACAGGATGGATAAGGTTAAACGGGTGGTACGCCAACAAGAGGACACAGGAGGAAACTGAGTACCCAAATGAGCCACAGGGACGTTGGGAAAGAACTTTTTCAGTGTCAGAGTAGTTAACAGATGGAATGCATTAGGAAGTAATGTGGTGGAGGCTGACTCCATACACAGTTTCAAGTGTAGATATGATAGAGCCCAGTAGGCTCAGGAACCTGTACACCAGTTGATTGACGGTTGAGAGGCGGGACCAAAGAGCCAGAGCTCATCCCCCGCAAGCACAACTAGGTGAGTACACATACATAAAACACAAACGCAAAACACACAAAAAGAACAGAAGGATTAAGACAGAGGAGGAAAGCTTGAGGCTTCAAGAAGACCTGGACAAGCTGCAGGAATGGTCGAACAAATGGTTGTTAAGAATTTAACCCAAGCAAATTAATGTAATGAAGATAGGGGTAGGAAGCAGGAGACCAGATACAAGGTATCATTTGGGAGATGAAATACTTCAAGAGTCAGAGAGAGAGAAAGACCTGGGGGTTGGTATCACGCCAGACCTGTCCCCTGAAGCTCATATCAAGAGGATAACATCAGCAGCATATGCCAGGTTGGCTAACATGAGAACGGCCTTTAAAAATCTGTGTAAGGAATCTTTCAGAACTTTGTATACCACATATGTCAGACCAATCCTGGAGTCTGCAGCCCCAGCATGGAGTCCATATCTAGTCAAGCATAAGACTAAACTGGAAAAGGTTCAAAGGTTTGCCACCAGACTAGTACCCGAGCTGAGAGGTATGAGCTACGAGGAGAGACTACGAGAATTAAACCTCACTCACACAGCACCGCTCCTGTGCCAGGTAAGTCCACTACGGGCTCACCATAGCCCGTGCTACTTGGAACTTGTTTCGAGTAGCTGAATCTATAATAACAACAACAAACCTCACGTCACTGGAAGACTAAAGAGTTTTGGGGACATGATTACCACATACAAGATTCTCAGAAGAATTGATAGGGTTGATAAAGACAGGCTATTTAACACGAGCACACGCACTAGGGGACACAGGTGGAAACTGAGTGCCCAAATGAGCCACAGAGATATTAGAAAGAACTTTTTAAGTGTCAGAGCGGTTGACAAATGGAATGTATTAGGAAGTGATGTGGTGGAGGCTGACTCCATACACAGTTTCAAGTGTAGATATGATAGAACCCAGTAGGCTCAGGAACCTGTACGCCTGTTGATTGACGGTTGAGGGGCGGGACCAAAGAGCCAGAGCTCAATCCCCGCAAGCACAACTAGGCGAGTACAATTAGGAGAGTCCACAAAGACACCCAAAACACAGACCTAAGAGCACGTGCCACGCACACACCTGCCATCACATGTGTACACGGGAGCTACACACCCGCCTACACTCACGCATCTCTCATAACAAAAGCTCCAAAACAACCCAATTTCCAACCGGTGATATGGAGGGAAGATGACCACTTGAGGTGGTGGTGTTAGCGTGGGGTAGTGTCCAGGACACACCTCCGGGGGGGGGGGGGGAGGGGGGAAATCAGCAAGGCGGGAGGCCACAACATGTACACATTATGTGTGTCTGGCATCATATGCCACACTCATATATATGAATATGAAGTGTGCTTATTTATATTTTGTCATGGATACGTCCCTCGTCATGACTATAGTGGTGGTGTGGTGCCGGGGTCACCATGCCAGGGTCACCATACATGTCGGCAGTGATGGTGATGACAACGTTCGCGTATTAACCTATTCATGCCTACAGGTAAGACAGGATAATTATTAGGAGAAAGCGCTAAGCCATTATGACTACAAAGCACAGGAACAAACGCGAGGTTAAGGCTCAATGTCCCCGCGGCCCGGTCTCCGACCAGGCCTCCTGGTTTATGGTGTGATCATCCAGGGTGCTGGATGCGGCTCCTCGCAGCCTGACGTACAAGTCACAGCCTGGTCGATCAGGCATACCCAGGTAGCCATTTACTGTGTCTATCTGTACCTGTATATAGTTCAGTCTGTGTCTATCTGTCTGTAACTGCACGTGTATGTCTGTACCTGTATTTGTCTATCTGTGTCTGGCTAGTCTTATATCTGTCTGTACCTGTATGTCTGTATCTATCTGTATCCGTTTGTCTATCTGCAATATGTCTGGAAATGTATCTAATTGTATCTATATCTGTATTTGTATCTGTATGTATATCTGTGTGTGTATCTGTATTTAATAATGCGAACAAGCCTGAATGGTCCCCAGGACTATATGCGAATGAAAACTCACACCCCAGAAGTGACTCGAACCCATACTCCCAGGAGCAACGCAACTGGTATGTACAAGACGCCTTAAACCACTTGACCATCACGACCGGACATAATGAGGTGATAGCCGAAGCTATTTGAACCACCCCACCACAGTTTTCATTCGCATATAGTCCTGGGGACCATTCAGGCTTGTTCGCATTTGTGTTCCTCACGTGTGCCCCAAAGAATGAGTTGATTTGGTAAAATGCTATGCCCAAGATAACCATCCGGGTGCCGGCGGTGGGGTGGTTCAAATAGCTTCGGCTATCACCTCATTATGTCCGGTCGTGATGGTCAAGTGGTTTAAGGCGTCTTGTACATACCAGTTGCGTTGCTCCTGGGAGTATGGTTCGAGTCACTTCTGGGGTGTGAGTTTTCATTCGTATTTAATAATATCTATCTGTACCTGTATCTGTATTTGTGTCTGTGTATATCTATATGTGCATTTGTATATGTCTGCACCTGTTTTTGTATCTATCTATCTATCTGTGCCTGTATCTGTCTGTACTTGTATCTTTACCTGTAAGTTTCTGCAAATGTCTTCATATATCTGTACCTGTATCTGTGTGTGTGTGTATATCTGTATATATCAGTCTATATCGAAATCTTTATCTGTATGTATATATCTTTATATGTCTGTGCTTGTATAGTTCTAAGTCTGTAACTGTATCTGAAATACATTGGAATCTTTGTATTTATATTTGTACCTTAAGATTCGCTGGAACAAAAAGTTCCAAGCAGCACGGGCTATGGTGAGCCCGATATTTGTACGTGTATTTACCTAGTTGTGTTTGCGGGGGTTGAGCTCTGCTCTTTCGGCCCGCCTCTCAACTGTCAATAAACTGTTTATTAACTACTATTTTTTTTCTCCACACCACACACACACACACCACACACCAGGAAGCAGCCCGTGACAGATGACTAACTCTCAGGTACCTATTTACTGCTAGGTAACAGGGGCATTCAGGGTGAAAGAAACTTTGCCATTTGTTTCTGCCTCGTGCGGGAATCGAACCCGCGCCACAGAATTACGAGTCCTGCGCGCTATCCACCAGGCTACGAGGCCCCTAGGTGTGTGTGTGTAGGGGGTGGGAGGGCGAGCACTACAGGAGGAGGACTTGGTACTCACTCAGGTCTGCCGAACTGGTCTCTGGGGATGTGGTTGGTGCGAGGGGCGGCCTGGTCCCGCTCCATCAGCATGGCGCGGAACACCTCCACCTTCTCCTGCACCTCCTTCTCGCTGTACCTGCGGCAGTAAACATTACCATCACATCACCCACACTTTACACCACAACACACACACACACACACACACACACACACACACACACACACACACACACACACACACACACACACAATTTTTGGGAATAAAGTATGAATGCATTATAATCTGGAAGAAAATAAGAAGGTTGATACAATTGAAAAACATGACTTTAGGAGAGGACATTATGGTAACCTTAGAATTTTTTTAGTGAGTATAATAATTGGACAGACTTGTTGCTAGGCAGCAAGGACACTTCCTTGCCTAGCAAGGACACTTCCTTGCCTAGAATGAGATGTATGTCAAGTTTTGTGAAATATATGATAAAGGCACAAAATTTTTTATACCAAAACAGAGAAGCAGAACTAGGAAACAGGATTGGTTCGACAGAAAGTGCGAGAGGGCCAGAGACCAAAAGACACAAAAATGGAATCAATACAGGAAGAGGCCAAACCCCCAACATACCAGCGATACAAAGATGCGAGAAACAACTACACACGGCAGTGAGGAGAGAGGCAGAAAGAAATTTTGAAAAAGGGATTGCAGACAAATGTAAAACAGAACCAGGTCTATTCTATAAATTCATAAACAACAAATTGCAGGTAAAGGATAATATTCAGAGGCTAAAAATGGGAAATAGATTCACAGAAATGAAAAGGAAATGTGTGAAACATTAAACGAAAAGTTCCAAGTGTGTTTGTACAAAATGAAATCTTCAGGGAACCAGACACAATAAGAATTCCAGAGAACAACATAGAGCACATAGAGATGAAGTGGAAAAAATGCTCAAGGAGCTAAATAAGAACAAAGCAGTTGGTCCAGATGGAGTTTCACCATGGGTTCTGAGAGAATGTGCACCTGAGCTCAGCATTCCACCTCAACTGATTTTTCAGGCATCCCTGTTTACAGGAGTTGTAGCTGATGTGTGGAAAAAGGCTAACATAGTTCCAATCTACAAAAGTGGAAACAGGGAAGACCCCCTTAATTATAGACCTGTATCATTGACAAGTGTAATAGTCAAAATATTGGAAAAAAAAAGGATAATAGGAAGGATAAGAAAAATTAGATGATTGTCATGCCCTTCAAGATGACCTGGACAAAATAAGTATATGGAGCACCACTTGGCAATGGAATTTAATGTTAATAAATGCCATGTTATGGAATGTGGAATAGAACATAGACCTCACACAACCTATATATTATGTGAGAAATCTTTAAAGAATTCTGATAAAGAAAGAGATCTAGTGGGTGGTTCTTGATAGAAAACTATCACCTGAGGACCACAAAGAATATTGTGCGAGGAGCCTATGCCACACTTTCTAACTTCAGATGCCTTTTAAATACATGGATGGCGATATACTAAAGAAATGTTCACAACTTTGTTAGGCCAAAGCTAGAATATGCAGCGGTTGTGTGGTGCCCTTATCTTAAGAAGCACATCAACAAACTGGAAAAGGTGCAAAGACACGCTACTAAGTGGCTCCCAGAACTGAAGGGCAAGAGCTACGAGGAGAGGTTAGAGGCATAAATATGCCAAAACTAGAAGACAGAAGAAAAGAGGTGATATGATCACTACATACAAAATAGTAACAGGAATTGATAAAATCGATAGGGAAGATTTCCTGAGACCTGGAACTTAAAGAACAAGAGGTCATAGATATAAACTAGCTAAACACAGATGCCGAAGAAATATAAGAAAATTCACTTTCGCAAACAGAGTGGTAGACAGTTGGAACAAGTTAGGTGAGAAGGTGGTGGAGGCCAAGACCGTCAGTAGTTTCAAAGCGTTAAATGACAAAGAGTGCTGGGAAGATGGGACACCACGAGCGTAGCTCTCATCCTGTAACTACGCTAGGTAATTACACTTAGGTAATTACACGACACCTGTATGTACCCCACTCTACAGCTGGGGCAGCAACCCGTCCACTTAAAAATAACGTCACTTTTCGCTGGTATGCGCGCTATGGCCAAATTTCGACGTAATTTGAAATGAAATCGACTCTCAAAAGTGACGTACTGTTCCGTTTTCTGTTTGAGTCATCCGGCTTACTCGGCCTGCTTAGAAAAGGATTCTTTCCATTAACGTTTTTCATACCGTTTTGAAACTATGAGAATTTCCTGCCACCTAACCTATCAGAGGACCCTTAACTTAGTGTTGTTGAAAAAAATCCCAAATTTATATTATTTTTTTTTTCATTTTCAAATTACGTCCATATTCGGCAATACGGGTAAACGGCCAAAAGTGACGTTATTTTTAAGAGGACAGGTTATGGGCATAATGGTGGCTTGGGTGCTCCTGGAGACACCAGCACTGCCACACAGAAGACAGGTGGGAAACACAGCGTCACAACTACAGTTTGGAGCAGGAAGTGGGAGGTGGGGAGTGAGGTAAGGGGTGAGGGATATAACCCCCTACCTCACGGTGATGAACAGTAGCGAGGGTAGACAATGGGAGATGAACAGTAGCGAGGGTAGACAATGGGAGATGAACAGCAAATGTGAGAAGCTCCAAGCAACATATGCCAGCAGCTGCAGCAACAGCCCCCGACAACATATGCCAGCTGCAGCAGCAGCAACAGCTCCAAGCAACATATGCCAGCAGCTGCAGCAGCAACAGCTCCCAGCAACATATGCCAGCAGCTGCAGCAACAGCCCCCAGCCACATATGCCAGCAGCTGCAGCAACAGACCCCGGCCACATATGCCAGCAGCTGCAGCAGCAACAGCCCCCGGCCACATATGCCAGCAGCTGCAGCAACAGCCCCCGGCCACATATGCCAGCAGCTGCAGCAACAGCCCCCGGCCACATATGCCAGCAGCTGCAGCAACAGCCCCGCCACATATGCCAGCAGCTGCAGCAGCAACACGCCCCCGACAACATATGCCAGCAGCTGCAGCAACAGCCCCCGGCCACATATGCCAGCAGCTGCAGCAACAGCCCCCAGCCACATATGCCAGCAGCTGCAGCAACAGCCCCCGGCCACATATGCCAGCAGCTGCAGCAACAGCCCCAGGCACATATGCCAGCAGCTGCAGCAACAGCCCCCGGCCACATATTCCACGCAGCTAACACAACAGCCCCCGGCCACATATGCCAGCAGCTGCAGCAACAGCCCCCGGCAACATATGCCAGCAGCTGCAGCAGCAAAGCCTCCCAGCAACATATGCCAGCAGCTGCAGCAACAGCCCCCGACAACATATGCCAGCAGCTACAGCAGCCAGCCCCCGGCCACATATGCCAGCAGCTGCAGCAACAGCCTCCCAGCAACATATGCCAGCAGCTGCAGCAACAGCCCAGCAACATATGCCAGCAGCTGCAGCAACAGCTCCCAGCAACATATGCCAGCAGCTGCAGCAACAGCTCCCAGCAACATATGCCACCAGCTGCAGCAGCAGCTCCCAGCAACATATGCCAGCAGCTGCAGCAACAGCTCCCAGCAACATATGCCAGCAGCTGCAGCAACAGCTCCCAGCAACATATGCCAGCAGCTGCAGCAACAGCTCCCAGCCATATGCCAGCAGCTGCAGCAACAGCCCCCGCCACATATGCCAGCAGCTGCAGCAACAGCTCCCAGCAACATTTGCCAGCAGCTGCAGCA
>WNGS01000946.1:0-27611 GCA_020271785.1 Procambarus virginalis | reverse complement strand
AGCAGCAAACCAGGTGACCTTGGATAGGTTCGAAATTACAAGAGATGAGGTCAAGAAGCACCTATTGGAGCTGGATGTGAGAAAAGCTGTTGGGGCGGATGGAATCTCACCATGGGTATTGAAAGAGTGTGCAGGAGCACTTTGCTTGCCACTCTCCATAGTGTATAGTAAGTCACTGGGGGAACCTACCAGAAATATGGAAGACTGCTAATGTAGTACCAATATTTAAAAAGGGTGACAGACAAGAGGCACTGAACTACAGGCCAGTGTCCTTAACTTGTATACCATGCAAGGTGATGGAGAAGATTGTGAGAAAAAACCTGGTAACACATCTGGAGAGAAGAGACTTCGTGACAACCCAGCAAAATGGATTCAGGGAGGGTAAATCTTGCCTTACAGGCTTGATAGAATTCTACGATCAGGTGACAAAGATTAAGCAAGAACGAGAAGGATGAGCGGACTGCATTTTTTGGACTGTCGGAAAGCCTTTGACACAGTACCCATAAAAGGTTGATGCATAAGCTGGAGAAACAGGCAGGAGTAACTGGTAGGGCGCTCCAGTGGATAAGGGAGTACCTAAGCAATAGGAAGCAGAGAGTTATAGTGAGGGGTGAGACCTCAGAATGGCGTGAAGTCACCAGTGGAGTCCCACAGGGCTCTGTGCTTGGACCTATCCTGTTTCTGATATACGTAAATAATCTCCCAGAGGGTATAGACTCATTCCTCTCAATGTTTGCTGACGACGCCAAAATTATGAGAAGGATTAAGACAGAGGAGGACAGTTTGAGGCTTCAAGAAGACCTGGACAAGCTGCAGGAATGGTCGAACAAATGGCTGTTAGAGTTTAACCCAAGCAAATGTAATGTAATTAAGATAGGGGTAGGAAGCAGGAGACCAGATACAAGGTATCACTTGGGAGATGAAATACTTCAAGAGTCAGAGAGAGAGAAAGACCAGGGGGTTGATATCACGCCAGACCTGTCCCCTGAAGCTCATATCAAGAGGATAACATCAGCAGCATATGCCAGGTTGGCTAACATAAGAACGGCCTTTAGAAACTTGTGTAAGGAATCTTTCAGAACATTATATACCACATATGTCAGACCTATCCTGGAGTATACGGCTCCAGCATGGAGTCCATATCTAGTCAAGCATAAAACTAAACTGGAAAAGGTTCAAAGGTTTGCCACCAGACTAGTACCCGAGCTGAGAGGTATGAGCTACGAGGAGAGACTACGGGAACTGAACCTCACTACGTTGGAAGACAGAAGAGTTAGGGGGGACATGAACACCACATTCAAGATTCTCAAGGGAATCGACAGGGTTGATAAAGACAGGCTATTTAACACAAGGGGCACACGCACTAGGGGACACAGGTGGAAACTGAGTGCCCAAATGAGCCACAGAGATATTAGAAAGAACTTTTTTAGTGTCAGAGTGGTTGGCAAATGGAATGCATTAGGAAGCGATGTGGTGGAGGCTGACTCCATACACAGTTTCAAGTGTAGATAGGATAGAGCCCAATAGGCTCAGGAACCTGAACACCTGTTGATTGACGGGTGAGAGGCGGGACCAAAGAGCGAGATCTCAACCCCCGCAAGCACAATTAGATGAGTACAGCAGCCCACTGTACTACACATATTAGCCCACTGTAGTACACACAGAAGCACACTGTACTACACACAGCAGCTCACTGTACTACACACAGCAGCCCACTGTATTACACACATCAGCTCACTGTACTACACACAGCAGCTCACTGTACTACACAGAGCAACCCACTGTACTACACACAGCAGCTCACTGTACTACACAGAGCAACCCACTGTACTACATACAGTAGTCAACTGTACTACACACAGTAGTCCACTGTACTACATACAGTAGTCCACTGTACTACACACAATAGTCCACTGTACTACACACAGTAGTCCACTGTACTACACACAGTAGTCCACTGTACTACACACAGTAGTCCACTGTACTACACACAGTAGTCCACTGTACTACACACAGTAGTCCACTGTACTACATACAGTAGTCCACTGTACTACACACAGTAGTCCACTGTACTACACACAGTAGTCCACTGTACTACACACAGCAGTCCACTGTACTACACACAGTAATCCACTGTACTACACACAGTAGTCCACTGTACTACACACAGTAGTCCTCTGTACTACACACAGTAGTCCACTGTACTACACACAGCAGTCCACTGTACTACACACAGTAGTCCACTGTACTACACACAGTCCACTGTACTACACACAGTAGTCCTCTGTACTACACACAGTAGTCCACTGTACTACATACAGTAGTCCACTGTACTACACACAGTAGTCCACTGTACTACACACAGTAGTCCACTGTACTACACACAGTAGTCCACTGTACTACACACAGTAGTCCACTGTACTACATACAGTAGTCCACTGTACTACACACAGTAGTCCACTGTACTACACACAGTAGTCCACTGTTCCATACACAGCAGCCCGCTGTACTACACACAGCAGCCCACTGTACTACACACAGCAGCCCACTGTACTACACACAGTAGTCCACTGTTCCATACACAGCAGCTCACTGTACTACATACAGCAGCCCACTGTACTACACACAGCAGCCCACTGTACTTCACACAGTAGTCCACTGTTCCATACACAGCAGCTCACTGTACTACACACAGCAGCCCACTGTACTACACACAGCAGCTCGCTGTATTACACACACTCAGAGAGAGAGAGAGAAAGGCCTGGGTGTTGATATCACACCAGACATGCCCCCTGAAGCTCAAATCAAGAGGAAAACATCAGCGGCATATGCCAGGTTGCCTAACACAAGAACGGCCTTTAGATACTTGTGTAAGGAATCTTTCAGAACATTATATACCACATATGTCTGACCAATCCTGGAGTATGCGGCTCCAGCATGGAGTCCATATCTAGTCAAGCATAAGATTAAACTGGAAAAGGATTAAAAGTTTGCCACCAGACTAGTACCCGAGCTGAGAGGTATGAGCTACGAAGAGAGACTACGGGAATTAAACCTCACTTCGTTGGAAGACAGAAGAGTTAGGGGGACATGGTCACCACATTCAACGTTCTCAAGGGAGTCGATAGGGAAGATAAAGACAGGCTATTTAACACAAGAAGCACATGCACTAGGGGACACAGGTGGAAACTGAATGCCAAAATGAGCCACAGAGATAATAGAAAGAAGTTTTTTAGTGTCAGAATTGGTTGACAAATGGAATGCATTAGGAAGAGATGTGTTGGAGGCTGACTCCATACACACTTTCAAGTGTAGATATGATAGAGCCCAATAGGCTTAGGAACCTGTATACCTGTTGATTGACGTTTAAGAGGTGGGACCAAAGAGCCAGAGCTCAACCCCCGCAAGCACAATTAGGTGAGTACAGCAGCCCACTGTAGTACACACAGCAGCACACTGTACTACACACAGCAGCACACTGTACTACACACAGCAGCCCACTGTACTACACACAGCAGCCCACTGTACTATACACAGCAGCCCACTGTACTACACACAGCAGCCCACTGTACTACACACTGCAGCCCACTGTGCTCCATAGAGCAGCCCACTGTACTACACACAGCAGCCCACTGTACTACTACACACTTTCAAGTGTAGATATGATAGAGCCCAATAGGCTTAGGAACCTGTATACCTGTTGATTGACGTTTAAGAGGTGGGACCAAAGAGCCAGAGCTCAACCCCCGCAAGCACAATTAGGTGAGTACAGCAGCCCACTGTAGTACACACAGCAGCACACTGTACTACACACAGCAGCACACTGTACTACACACAGCAGCCCACTGTACTACACCCAGCAGCCCACTGTAATATACACAGCAGCCCACTGTACTACACACAGCAGCCCACTGTACTACACACAGCAGCCCACTGTACTACACACAGCAGCCCACTGTACTACACACAGCAGCCCACTGTACTACACACAGCAGCCCACTGTACTACATACAGCAGCCCGCTGTACTACACACAGCAGCCCGCTGTTCTACACACAGCAGCCCACTGTACTACACACAGCAGCCCACTGTACTACACACAGCAGCCCACTGTACTACACACAGCAGCCCACTGTACTACACACAGCAGCCCACTGTACTACACACAGCAGCCCACTGTACTACACACAGCAGCCCACTGTACTACACACAGCAGCCCACTGTACTACACACAGCAGCCCACTGTACTACACACAGCAGCCCACTGTACTACACACAGCAGCCCACTGTACTACACACAGCAGCCCACTGTACTACACACAGCAGCCCACTGTACTACACACAGCAGCCCACTGTACTACACACAGCAGCCCACTGTTCTACACACAGCAGCCCACTGTACTACACACAGCAGCCCCTGTACTACACACAGCAGCCCACTGTACTACACACAGCAGCCCACTGTACTACACACAGCAGCCCACTGTACTACACACAGCAGCCCACTGTACTACACACAGCAGCCCACTGTTCTACACACAGCAGCCCACTGTACTACACACAGCAGCCCACTGTACTACACACAGCAGCCCACTGTACTACACACAGCAGCCCACTGTACTACACACAGCAGCCCACTGTACTACACACAGCAGCCCACTGTACTACACACAGCAGCCCACTGTACTACACACAGCAGCCCACTGTACTACACACAGCAGCCCACTGTACTACACACAGCAGCCCACTGTACTACACACAGCAGCCCACTGTTCTACACACAGCAGCCCACTGTACTACACACAGCAGCCCCTGTACTACACACAGCAGCCCACTGTACTACACACAGCAGCCCACTGTACTACACACAGCAGCCCACTGTACTACACACAGCAGCCCACTGTACTACACACAGCAGCCCACTGTTCTACACACAGCAGCCCACTGTACTACACACAGCAGCCCACTGTACTACACACAGCAGCCCACTGTACTACACACAGCAGCCCACTGTACTACACACAGCAGCCCACTGTTCTACACACAGCAGCCCACTGTACTACACACAGCAGCCCACTGTACTACACACAGCAGCCCACTGTACTACACACAGCAGCCCACTGTACTACACACAGCAGCCCACTGTACTACACACAGCAGCCCACTGTACTACACACAGCAGCCCACTGTACTACACACAGCAGCCCACTGTACTACACACAGCAGCCCACTGTACTACACACAGCAGCCCACTGTTCTACACACAGCAGCCCACTGTACTACACACAGCAGCCCACTGTACTACACACAGCAGCCCACTGTACTACACACAGCAGCCCACTGTACTACACACAGCAGCCCACTGTACTACACACAGCAGCCCACTGTACTACACACAGCAGCCCACTGTACTACACACTTTCCTCTTTGCATATCGTGCATCTAAGTGGAGTTCCGTGTCCCTAGTAATTACATCAGTGATCAGGAAGCAACACTACGTAATTGCCTGGTCGTTAGTGTTGCGCTCGTCATTCGGGGGGAAATATATCATTCAATTGGCACTATCGTCTGAACCTCGGTTTTTATTACGTTTGAATGATCACAGTGTTATTCTCACTCTTTTTTTCGGAGACCAAGGAGCGGAAAGGAAGGGAACTATCAGGGGAAAACGCAAGCAATTATGACTATTCATCTTTGGGACAGGGTCTGGATAAGGATTTGGGGTGGGATGGGAGAACATAATGGTACCCAACCACCTGCATGAAGCGAGACCGTCGCTCTACTGTCCAACCAAAGTGGTTGAACCACAGCATTAAGTAACCTCAAATGTATTAGTATTATGTTCACATGATAAACCTTGTTAACTATTGAACACGTGTATGTGTAGCCTTCTCTTATAAGCTATTGAACACGTGTATGTGTAGCCTTCTCTTATAAGCTATTGAACACGTGTATGTGTAGCCTTCTCTTATAAGCTATTGAACACGTGTATGTGTAGCCTTCTCTTATAAGCTATTGAACATGTGTAAGCGTTTCCTTCTTCTATAAGAGATAATGATACTCCTTATACACACAGCACAGCAGCGTGTGTGGGCCCTCTGTGATGGAGAGTGATCATGTAAAGTATATCATGTTTGGTATGGGCCTGAACGCTTCTTATCATCAAGAACTGGCCGGGAGAATATGTTCTCCCAACCCAAGAACCGTTCGAGAGAACACCTGGCCCCGTGAGATCACAAACTATTCCATGCTTGTATGAGGGAGTGCGTTAGCACTTTGTTTTAATCGACAATTATCTTTCTCCAGAGCTTCATGGACACTGTCAACAAACTCTCCAGAGGCACCAAGGTCGTCGACTACAACTTGTATACAAACGATATGCAGGAACTTGTACTGAAGGACCTCCCGGCGGACGAGCGAATTCTGATAGAAATCCCCAAGACGGTGGGAGAGAGAGGCAACACAACTCTACCAGGTTGGCTGCCTTTGTTTCGTGTTAGTGTGAGGCTCTGGTTTCATGTAAGTGCTTGCCTACCATTACTGCCTATTACACGAGCCATTTGTTGGTCAATCATGACGTTTGTCAAGGTCTTTCACTAGTAACTTAGGGCAGTCCTGTGTTTTGACATAACCCGTTCGCTTTGCAACGTCTGAAAACATTGTCATTTACATGCTCACTCCCTCTAGTCAATCATTCACTTTGAAACAGTAGTGGTGGCAGCCTGAGCCTTGGGGACCCCCTCTTGTGGGGGTCCTCCAGCTTCACACTTCGCCTCTGATTGTAACTGATCATCTCCTGTTCCTTAATCAGTTTAGTGCCTTCCCATTTAACCCTGTAACTCTATCTTGTAACCCTGCTTCTGTATCCTGTAACTCGGTCTCCCACTGTGAACAGTATCAAGTGTTTTTTGTCAGTTTAGGAAAATACAATGTCCAGCCCTTTTTTTCCTGTCGAATTTTGATATCCTTGTCATAGAACTTGATCAACAAAGTGAGTCGAAATTACGTGGCTGTAGATATGATGACCAAACTTCACATCAGGAGATGGAGAAACGACGACGTTTCGGTCCGTCTTGGTCCATTATTATGTCGTGTATGAGGACAATTTAGTAATGGTCCGGGACGGACCGAAACGTCGTCGTTTCTCCATCTTTACATGTGTGGTTTGTTCCTCAGAACTCGATATAATTCATCAGGAATGACTTTACCCTTGTACATCCATGCTCCCATTTTGTTACAAAGTTAATCTTCCCGAGGTGGTCCACTGTTCTTGAGCTGATTACTCTTGTCATATTATGGGGACCGGTGACGGTGCACCTAAACTTCCTCAAACACATTAAATATTTTTTGTGCTTAATCTTCAAGGCTTCTACTTTTTCTAATGAATCAACATTAGTTGATCCATTCCATGAACAGAAAAAAGTTACAAATATAATTGAAAATATACCAAAAATTCACAATTTCAAATTTGGTGTCAAATTATTAATATGTACCCAATTGTTATTTTTTTCATTATGGTCACAGAATGATATATAACGTTCATGTTTCATGTAGCAAAATATTGTTTTAGAGAATAGTTTACTGTACAAAAATCAATATTGCCATCCAAATATGTGTAAAATTTAGACGCAAACAATTTATAACTCCAAACGTTATGGTCTTATGACTAAACGACAACATGAACCCTTTAGAACTAAGAACTTTGCACATATGTTAATATGGTTTGAAATTGAAATAATAATTGAAAAAGAGGAAGAGATGCAGATTGGAACGAGAACGTCGTTCCCTATATAGGCGAAGAAAACGAATCGCGGTACAACTTGAGAGTCGCACCCTATCTCAGGAACGGCGAAGAAGGTCAGGTAGCGAAATAGGAAAAATTGAACTCAAGCTACAAGAATCATACAAAACGCAGGAGAGAGAAAGAGAGCAAAAGGCCATCAGTGAAATAGAGAGAAACCCGAAATAGTTTTTCTCCTTTGCAAAATCAAGATAAAAAACCACATATAGTATCGGGCCCCTGCGAAAGGAAGATGGAACTTTCACCGATGACAACAAAGAAATGAGCGAGCTACTGAGGAAGCAATACGACTCTGTCTTCAGCGAGCCATTAAACGCACTAAATATCGATAACCCAAATGAATTTGTCATAGATATGATACCAACATCAAATCATATATCAGACGTCACCTATCCCCACTGGATTTTGAAGAAGCCATAAACAGTATGCCAATGCACTCCGCACCAGGCGCGGATTCTTGGAACTCCATATTCCTCAAGAACTGTAAAAAACCACTATCGCAGGCCCTTCACATTCTGTGGAGACAAAGCCTAGATACTGGCGTTATTCCTGATATACTAAAAACAGCAGAGATAGCACCACTTCATAAAGGAGGAAATAAGGCAGAGGCAAAAAATTACAGACCGATAGCACTAACATCGCACATCATAAAATTTTTGAGAGAGCGCTAAGAAGTAAGATCACAAAATACATGGAATCACAGCATCTCCATAACCTCGGACAACATGGTTTCAGAACAGGGCGCTCTTGCCTGTCGCAGTTGCTGAACCACTATGATATGGCATTAGATGCTATGGAAGACAAACAAAACGCTGATGTAATTTACACAGATTTCGCAAAAGCTTTTAATAAATGTGACCATGGTGTTATTGCACATAAAATGCGCTCAAAAGGAATTACCAGAAAAATAGGCAGATGGATCTACAATTTCCTGACCAACAGAACCCAATGTGTAATAGTCAACAAAATAAAGTCCAGACCATCAACCGTTAAGAGCTCAGTCCCCCGGGTACTGTGCTTGCTCCAGTACTTTTTCTCATCCTCATATCGGACATAGACAAGAACACAACCTATAGCACTGTATCATCCTATGCAGATGACACTAGGATCTTCATGAGAGTAGGCAACATAGAGGACACGGCGAACCTCCAGTCAGATGTAGATCAGGTATTTCTATGGGCTACAGAAAATAATATGGTGTTTAACGAAGACAAGTTCCAGCTCATGCGCTATGGAAAAAATGAAAATATAAAAACTGAAACCACGTACAAAACTCAGGCAAATCATAACATAGAACGAAAAGGCAATGTAAAGGATCTGGGTGTACTCATGTCGGAAGACCTTACCTTTAAAGAACACAATAAAGTAGCCGTCACAACTGCAAGAAAAATGACAGGTTGGATAACAAGAACTTTTCACACTAGAGATGCTATACCGATGATGACACTTTTCAAAACGCTGGTGCTCTCTAGAGTGGAGTACTGCTGCACAATGACAGCCCCTTTCACTGCTGGAGAAATTGCTGACCTGGAGAGCGTGCAGAGGTCCTTTACTGCTAGAATCCACTCGGTAAAACATCTAAACTATTGGGACCGACTTAAGAGCCTAAATCTGTATTCCCTTGAGCGCAGGCGGGAGAGATACATAATAATTTACACGTGGAAAATATTAGAGGGGCTGGTCCCAAACCTGCACACAGAAATAACATCACATGAGACCAGAAGACATGGCAGGATGTGCAGAATACCCCCGTTGAAAAGCAGAGGTGCAACTGGTACTCTGAGAGAGAACTCGATCAACATCAGAGGCCCGAGACTGTTCAACACGCTCCCGCTACACATAAGGGACATAACTGGCAAACCCCTCACAGTGTTCAAGAGAGAACTGGATAAGCACCTCCAAAGGATACCTGATCAACCAGGCTGTGACTCATACGTCAGGCTGCGAGCAGCCGCGTCCAACAGCCTGGTTGATCAGTCCAGCAACCAGGAGGCCTGGTCGATGACCGGGCCGCGGGGACGATAAGCCCCGGAAGCACCTCAAGGTATCCTCAAGGTATGGTGATAATCGGTCAGACTGAATGTTTGACAGTCTGTCAAAGTTGAAAATTTTGTTCATAGAGAAAATGAAGTTAAAGTTCTGGACAATGTTTATACT
The DNA here is from genome assembly GCA_020271785.1 of Procambarus virginalis. Classification (NCBI taxonomy): domain Eukaryota; kingdom Metazoa; phylum Arthropoda; class Malacostraca; order Decapoda; family Cambaridae; genus Procambarus; species Procambarus virginalis. The sequence continues at coordinate 17,654 of WNGS01000946.1, read as the reverse complement.
ACTTCGAATTTATGACATATCTTGTAAGTTTAAATTAAGATTGCTTGGATTCATACTCAAATATGTGAAAGTTGTAGGTCAATATGGTTTGAAATTAATTAAAAAAATAAAACAAAAAAAATATATAGGGATATCAAACATATATATTGCAGTAACGTTATGCCCATATATAAGTGATAAGGCCCTCAGCTGGTCCTCATTCATCAATACAACCTAAAGAGACAAAGAGAATAGAGTTTGAAGTCGGTAAATAAATCGGCTCCCAAAAAAATAAGTCACAACTTCTGCCACCAGTGGCTGATTATCCTCTTTACCAATTTCGTTCCAACTTCACATGCTTAGTGCCAGATATACATTCTCAAGATGAAGAAGTCACAATAGAAGTCAAGAAGTTTTTTTTCTCTCCGCCTTGAAACAAAGGAGAGAAAAAAAATAAAAACACAAAATAAAAATTGGTTGTCAACTTTTCGTACAAAGGGTTGTCAAAACTGGTTGTCACGTTTCGAACAAATATTGCCATTGGGCTATGTATTTATATGATATATAATAAATATAGCATAATAGTATACTAACTCGTTATTATTGTGAAAAATGGCAATCAGGGTGACACCAGCTGCCTATCAACTCTGTAGACCCTCCTTACTACTACTATTCTTCTTGATGATCTCATAGTCATGTTGCAAGATGTTTAGACTCCCTTCCAGAGCCTTGAGAAATTACTTGTTAAGCTCGCTAAAGCAAATTTAAAAATAAAACTCTCAGTGCTCATTTTTAAGGAAAGATTAATGTCCTAAGTCATACTGTCACCCCTTCAGGCATTATTGACCGAATAAAAAATATTGCTGTTCATGATTTTCCGACACCTTGTACTGCAGAAGCCGTGAGACAGTTCACAGGTCTTGTAGGATTTTATTGTTCATTTATTGCTGGATTCTCTATTATAGCCGCTCCACTTTAAAAGTTGCAAAGAAAAGAAGAACCCATTGTTTGGAAGAAGCCCAAGAAAAGTCATTCAAAAGCTCAAAGCAGTATTGATTCGTCACCTGTCCTTAAGAACCCAGATTTTCCAAACCTTTTACGTGGTCACAGATGCTAGTGGTGTAGGCTGGGTGCTGGTACTTCAAACCGAAGGTCACAGAGATCACGCAATAGCTAATGCTAGGCTAGCCGTACATTATCTAAAGATGCAAAAAATTATAGATCAAAAGAACGTGAAGGTTGAGAAGCTGTATGGGCTCTTAAAAATTTAAGGAATAGAATTTATAATACCCAGTTCATGTCCTTACGATCATCAACCATTAATTCCTTAATGTTACTGAATAAGAATCCCGTTTGAAAGTTTGTTAGATATTTGCTCATTATTCAAGAGGTCAATCCCACAATTGGTTATATTCCAGGAAAGCAAAATGTTGTAGCTGATGCGTTTCTCGACACATAGCTGAAAGTCAGTTAAATTACACAGCATTAGAAGCTAAGTAGTCGAGATGGAACAGAGACGAGACCCCTTATGGGCACCTGTCATAAGGTTTTGACAAACAAGATACTCGTCAGATAGTATTCGTAAATTCTGAAATTGAAATAATAATTGAAAAAGAGGAAGAGATGCAGATTGGAACGAGAAACGTCGTCCCTATATAGCGAAGAAAACGAATCGCGGTACAACTTGAGAGTCGCACCCTATCTCAGGAACGGCGAAGAAGGTCAGGTAGCGAAATAGGAAAAATTGAACTCAAGCTACAAGAATCATACAAAACGCAGGAGAGAGAAAGAGAGCAAAAGGCCATCAGTGAAATAGAGAGAAACCCGAAATAGTTTTTCTCCTTTGCAAAATCAAGATAAAAAACCACATCTAGTATCGGGCCCCTGCGAAAGGAAGATGGAACTTTCACCGATGACAACAAAGAAATGAGCGAGCTACTGAGGAAGCAATACGACTCTGTCTTCAGCGAGCCATTAAACGCACTAAAGATCGATAACCCAAATGAATTTGTCATGGATATGATACCAACATCAAATCATATATCAGACGTCACCCTATCCCCACTGGATTTTGAAGAAGCCATAAACAGTATGCCTATGCACTCCGCACCAGGCGCGGATTCTTGGAACTCCATATTCATCAAGAACTGTAAAAAACCACTATCGCAGGCCCTTCACATTCTGTGGAGACAAAGCCTAGATACTGGCGTTATTCCTGATATACTAAAAACAGCAGAGATAGCACCACTTCATAAAGGAGGAAATAAGGCAGAGGCAAAAAATTACAGACCGATAGCACTAACATCGCACATCATAAAATTTTTGAGAGAGTGCTAAGAAGTAAGATCACAAAATACATGGAATCACAGCATCTCCATAACCTCGGACAACATGGTTTCAGAACAGGGCGCTCTTGCCTGTCGCAGTTGCTGGACCACTATGATATGGCATTAGATGCTATGGAAGACAAACAAAACGCTGATGTAATTTACACAGATTTCGCAAAAGCTTTTGATAAATGTGACCATGGTGTTATTGCACATAAAATGCGCTCAAAAGGAATTACCGGAAAAATAGGCAGATGGATCTACAATTTCCTGACCAACAGAACCCAATGTGTAATAGTCAACAAAATAAAATCCAGACCATCAACCGTTAAGAGCTCAGTCCCCCGGGTACTGTGCTTGCTCCAGTACTTTTTCTCATCCTCATATCGGACATAGACAAGAACACAACCTATAGCACTGTATCATCCTTTGCAGATGACACTAGGATCTTCATGAGAGTAGGCAACATAGAGGACACGGCGAACCTCCAGTCAGATGTAGATCAGGTCTTTCTATGGGCTACAGAAAATAATATGGTGTTTAACGAAGACAAGTTCCAGCTCATGCGCTATGGAAAAAATGAAAATATAAAAACTGAAACCACGTACAAAACTCAGGCAAATCATAACATAGAACGAAAAGGCAATGTAAAGGATCTGGGTGTACTCATGTCGGAAGACCTTACCTTTAAAGAACACAATAAAGTAGCCGTCACAACTGCAAGAAAAATGACAGGTTGGATAACAAGAACTTTTCACACTAGAGATGCTATACCGATGATGACACTTTTCAAAACGCTGGTGCTCTCTAGAGTGGAGTACTGCTGCACAATGACAGCCCCTTTCACTGCTGGAGAAATTGCTGACCTGGAGAGCGTGCAGAGGTCCTTTACTGCTAGAATCCACTCGGTAAAACATCTAAACTATTGGGACCGACTTAAGAGCCTAAATCTGTATTCCCTTGAGCGCAGGCGGGAGAGATACATAATAATTTACACGTGGAAAATATTAGAGGGGCTGGTCCCAAACCTGCACACAGAAATAACATCACATGAGACCAGAAGACATGGCAGGATGTGCAGAATACCCCCGTTGAAAAGCAGAGGTGCAACTGGTACTCTGAGAGAGAACTCTATCAACATCAGAGGCCCGAGACTGTTCAACACGCTCCGCTACACATAAGGGGCATAACTGGCAAACCCCTCACAGTGTTCAAGAGAGAACTGGATAAGCACCTCCAAAGGATACCTGATCAACCAGGCTGTGACTCATACGTCAGGCTGCAAGCAGCCGCGTCCAACAGCCTGGTTGATCAGTCCAGCAACCAGGAGGCCTGGTCGATGACCGGGCCGCGGGGACGATAAGCCCCGGAAGCACCTCAAGGTATCCTCAAGGTATGGTGATAATCGGTCAGAGACTGAATGTTTGACAGTCTGTCAAAGTTGAAAATTTTGTTCATAGAGAAAAATGAAGTTAAAGTTCTCGACAATGTTTATAGTACTTCGAATTTATGACATATCTTGTAAGTTTAAATTAAGATTGCTTGGCATTCATACTCAAATATGTGAAAGTTGTAGGTCAATATGGTTTGAAATTAATTAAAAAAATAAAACAAAAAAAATATATAGGGATATCAAACATATATATTGCAGTAACGTTATTGCCCATATATAAGTGATAAGGCCCTCAGCTGGTCCTCATTCATCAATACAACCTAAAGAGACAAAGAGAATAGAGTTTGAAGTCGGTAAATAAATCGGCTCCCAAAAAATAAGTCACAACTTCTGCCACCAGTGGCTGATTATCCTCTTTACCAATTTCGTTCCAACTTCACATGCTTAGTGCCAGATATACATTCTCCAAGATGAAGAAGTCACAATAGAAGTCAAGAAGTTTTTTTCCTCTCCGCCTTGAAACAAAGGAGAGAAAAAAAAATAAAAAGCACAAAAATAAAAATTGGTTGTCAACTTTTCGTACAAAGGGTTGTCAAAACTGGTTGTCAACGTTTCGAACAAATATTGCCATTGGGCTATGTATTTATATGATATATAATAAAATATAGCATAATAGTATACTAACTCGTTATTATTTGTGAAAAATGGCAATCAGGGTGACACCAGCTGCCTATCAACTCTGTAGACCCTCCTTACTACTACTATTCTTCTTGATGATCTCATAGTCATGTTGCAAGATGTTTAGACTCCCTTCCAGAGCCTTGAGAAATTACTTGTTAAGCTCGCTGAAGCAAATTTAAAAATAAAACTCTCAGAGTGCTCATTTTTAAAGGAAAAGATTAATGTCCTAAGTCATACTGTCACCCCTTCAGGCATTATTGACCGAATAAAAAATTATTGCTGCTCATGATTTTCCGACACCTTGTACTGCAGAAGCCGTGAGACAGTTCACAGGTCTTGTAGGATTTTATTGTTCATTTATTGCTGGATTCTCTATTATAGCCGCTCCACTTTAAAAGTTGCAAAGAAAAGAAGAACCCATTGTTTTGGAAGAAGCCCAAGAAAAGTCATTCAAAAAGCTCAAAGCAGTATTGATCTCGTCACCTGTCCTTAAGAACCCAGATTTTTCCAAACCTTTTACGTTGGTCACAGATGCTAGTGGTGTAGGCTTGGGTGCTGGTACTTCAAACCGAAGGTCACAGAGATCACGCAATAGCTAATGCTAGGCTAGCCGTACATTATCTAAAGATGCAAAAAATTATAGATCAAAAGAACGTGAAGGTTGAGCAGCTGTATGGGCTCTTAAAAATTTAAGGAATAGAATTTATAATTACCCAGTTCATGTCCTTACTGATCATCAACCATTAATTCCTTAATGGTTCATGAATAATTCCTTAATGTTCATGAATAAGAATCCCGTTTGAAAGTTTGTTAGATATTTGCTCATTATTCAAGAGTTCAATCCCACAATTGGTTATATTCCAGGAAAGCAAAATGTTGTAGCTGATGCGTTTTCTCGACACATAGCTGAAAGTCAGTTAAATTACACAGCATTAGAAGCTACAGTAGTCGAGATGGAACAGAGACGAGACCCCTTATGGGCACCTGTCATTAAGGTTTTGACAAAACAAGATACTCGTCAGATAGTATTCGATACCTTGTAGTTTGTGCTTCCTTGGTTGTAGAGATGATACATAGTAGTTCACTTCAAGTAGCTTATTGAGTAAGGTACTTAGATAGATGTACAGCACTGGGTCCTACTTAGCTCTAAGGTCTCTGAGATAACTGACAGCCTAGTTCAGAGCAACCAGTGCCGGCTTTGTGGGAAATGACGTCAGATTCCTACTCGCCTCTGTGATTGGCTGTACACCAAACTGTCTTACAATTTGAGGACTAACACATTGTTTCCACAAGTATATGCACAAGTGCTTGTTCAGTCTTAACTTACCTGGTTTACATTCAATGTTTCGACCTCAATTCTGTGTTAATATGTTTAAAATCCTATTAATATAAACTTTGTTATACCCATTCATCTGTTTACATCTTTCGGTCGTGTCCTACTCACCTTGCTCTGTTTTTCTAGAACTTGATAGATAAAGATTAAAATTTGGCACGGTCATGAGTAGCCCGTAAGTGGTTGATGTTTGGAGTGAACTTTCTAGAGAATGAACATTATATTAAGTATGGAACAGGTGACATGCCAGACACGTGACATGACGAGGACAGATGACGTGGTACAGATGTGTCACGTGGCAGAGAAGGGTGACGTGTGGTAGACAGGAGTCATGAAACATTGATGAATTTCGCCAGTCACTAACAACTAACTGTGTCTCCAGCTATGGTGAAAGTCAATGCCACTTGGGAGTCAGCCCAGAAGACCATCCCTGTCATATACACCACCTTCAACGTCAGCACGGTGAGTCATACACCACCTTCAACGTCAGCACGGTGAGTCATACTCCACCTTCAACGTCAGCACGGTGAGTCATACACCACCTTCAACGTTAGCACGGTGAGTCATACTCCACCTTCAACGTCAGCACGGTGAGTCATACACCACCTTCAACGTCAGCACGGTGAGTCATACACCACTTTCAACGTCAGCACGGTGAGTCATACTCCACCTTCAACGTCAGCACAGTGAGTCATACACCACCTTCAACGTCAGCACGGTGAGTCATACACCACCTTCAACGTCAGCACGGTGAGTCATACTCCACCATCAACGTCAGCACGGTGAGTCATACTCCACCATCAACGTCAGCACGGTGAGTCATACTCCACCATCAACGTCAGCACGGTGAGTCATACTCCACCATCAACGTCAGCACGGTGAGTCATACTCCACCATCAACGTCAGCACGGTGAGTCATACTCCACCATCAACGTCAGCACGGTGAGTCATACTCCACCATCAACGTCAGCACGGTGAGTCATACTCCACCATCAACGTCAGCACGGTGAGTCATACTCCACCATCAACGTCAGCACGGTGAGTCATACTCCACCATCAACGTCAGCACGGTGAGTCATACTCCACCATCAACGTCAGCACGGTGAGTCATACTCCACCATCAACGTCAGCACGGTGAGTCATACTCCACCATCAACGTCAGCACGGTGAGTCATACTCCACCATCAACGTCAGCACGGTGAGTCATACTCCACCATCAACGTCAGCACGGTGAGTCATACTCCACCATCAACGTCAGCACGGTGAGTCATACTCCACCATCAACGTCAGCACGGTGAGTCATACTCCACCATCAACGTCAGCACGGTGAGTCATACTCCACCATCAACGTCAGCACGGTGAGTCATACTCCACCATCAACGTCAGCACGGTGAGTCATACTCCACCATCAACGTCAGCACGGTGAGTCATACTCCACCATCAACGTCAGCACGGTGAGTCATACTCCACCATCAACGTCAGCACGGTGAGTCATACTCCACCATCAACGTCAGCACGGTGAGTCATACTCCACCATCAACGTCAGCACGGTGAGTCATACTCCACCATCAACGTCAGCACGGTGAGTCATACTCCACCATCAACGTCAGCACGGTGAGTCATACTCCACCATCAACGTCAGCACGGTGAGTCATACTCCACCATCAACGTCAGCACGGTGAGTCATACTCCACCATCAACGTCAGCACGGTGAGTCATACTCCACCATCAACGTCAGCACGGTGAGTCATACTCCACCATCAACGTCAGCACGGTGAGTCATACTCCACCATCAACGTCAGCACGGTGAGTCATACTCCACCATCAACGTCAGCACGGTGAGTCATACTCCACCATCAACGTCAGCACGGTGAGTCATACTCCACCATCAACGTCAGCACGGTGAGTCATACTCCACCATCAACGTCAGCACGGTGAGTCATACTCCACCATCAACGTCAGCACGGTGAGTCATACTCCACCATCAACGTCAGCACGGTGAGTCATACTCCACCATCAACGTCAGCACGGTGAGTCATACTCCACCATCAACGTCAGCACGGTGAGTCATACTCCACCATCAACGTCAGCACGGTGAGTCATACTCCACCATCAACGTCAGCACGGTGAGTCATACTCCACCATCAACGTCAGCACGGTGAGTCATACTCCACCATCAACGTCAGCACGGTGAGTCATACTCCACCATCAACGTCAGCACGGTGAGTCATACTCCACCATCAACGTCAGCACGGTGAGTCATACTCCACCATCAACGTCAGCACGGTGAGTCATACTCCACCATCAACGTCAGCACGGTGAGTCATACTCCACCATCAACGTCAGCACGGTGAGTCATACTCCACCATCAACGTCAGCACGGTGAGTCATACTCCACCATCAACGTCAGCACGGTGAGTCATACTCCACCATCAACGTCAGCACGGTGAGTCATACACCACCATCAACGTCAGCACGGTGAGTCATACTCCACCATCAACGTCAGCACGGTGAGTCATACTCCACCATCAACGTCAGCACGGTGAGTCATACTCCACCATCAACGTCAGCACGGTGAGTCAAAACAGTCTCAAGTGTCCCTTCATTTTTCCTGCACGTGTAAGAATATTACAGTGTAACACGCTCCACACAATGTTGACTTGAACCTTCACCACAAAGATTCCAATGTTTGTATTGTATATACATATACATATACATATATATATATATATATATATATATATATATATATATATATATATATATATATATATATATATATATATATATATATATATATACGCTCTTGAGAGAGTACGTCACTTTAATAATGTATATACGTTGAGAGATGACTTTGGTCTTGGACAATGTATATGACTAATGTATATTTTTTAACTGGTCAGTAAGCGATTGTTGTGGCCGAATTAACCTTCCTCGGATTGACATTCCTCTGGCTTTACTACAAGGCGTGACAGTCCTCTTGCTTTACTAAAAGCCTTGTCAATCCCCTGGACCTACTTCGAGACTTGTCAGTCCTCTGGCTCTACTAAAGGCCTTGACAGTTTTCTGACTCTACTACAAGCCTTAACATTCCTCTGACTTTACTGCAAGCCTTAATAGTCCTCCGACTTTATTTCAAACTTTGATAACCCGATGGCTCTTCTACAAAACTTGAAAGTCCTATAGCTATACTACAAGCCTTGACAGTCCTCTGGCTCTACCACAAGCCTTGACAGTCCCCTGGCTCTACCACAAGCCTTGACAGTCCTCTGGCTCTACCACAAGCCTTGACAGTCTTCTGGCTCTACCACAAGCCTTGACAGTCCCCTGGCTCTACCACAAGCCTTGACTGTCCCCTGGCTCTACCACAAGCCTTGACAGTCCCTGGCTCTACCACAAGCCTTGACAGTACTCTGGCTCTACCACAAGCCTTGACAGTCCCTGGCTCTACCACATGCCTTGACAGTACTCTGGCTCTACCACAAGCCTTGACAGTCCCCTGGCTCTACCACATGCCTTGACAGTACTCTGGCTCTACCACAAGCCTTGACAGTCCCCTGGCTCTACCACATGCCTTGACAGTACTCTGGCTCTACCACAAGCCTTGACAGTACTCTGGCTCTACCACAAGCCTTGACAGTACTCTGGCTCTACCACAAGCCTTGACAGTACTCTGGCTCTACCACAAGCCTTGACAGTCCCCTGGCTCTACCACAAGCCTTGACAGTCCCCTGGCTCTACCACATGCCTTGACAGTACTCTGGCTCTACCACAAGCCTTGACAGTACTCTGGCTCTACCACAAGCCTTGACAGTCCTCTGGCTCTACCACAAGCCTTGACAGTCCTCTGGCTCTACCACAAGCCTTGACAGTACTCTGGCTCTACCACAAGCCTTGACAGTCCCCTGGCTCTACCACAAGCCTTGACAGTCCCCTGGCTCTACCACAAGCCTTGACAGTACTCTGGCTCTACCACAAGCCTTGACAGTCCCCTGGCTCTACCACAAGCCTTGACAGTCCCCTGGCTCTACCACAAGCCTTGACAGTCCCCTGGCTCTACCACAAGCCTTGACAGTACTCTGGCTCTACCACAAGCCTTGACAGTCCTCTGGCTCTACCACAAGCCTTGACAGTACTCTGGCTCTACCACAAGCCTTGACAGTCCTCTGGCTCTACCACAAGCCTTGACAGTCCTCTGGCTCTACCACAAGCCTTGACAGTACTCTGGCTCTACCACAAGCCTTGACTGTCCTCTGGCTCTACCACAAGCCTTGACAGTCCTCTGGCTCTACCACAAGCCTTGACAGTCCTCTGGCTCTACCACAAGCCTTGACAGTACTCTGGCTCTACCACAAGCCTTGACAGTACTCTGGCTCTACCACAATCCTTGACAGTCCTCTGGCTCTACCACAAGCCTTGACAGTCCTCTGGCTCTACCACAAGCCTTGACAGTCCTCTGGCTCTACCACAATCCTTGACAGTCCCCTGACCTTACTACAAAATTTGACAGTCCTCTGGCTCTACTAAAAAACCTTGACAGTCCTCTGGCTCTACTAAAAAACCTTGACAGTCCTCTGGCTCTACTAAAAAACCTTGACAGTCCTCTGGCTCTACTAAAAAACCTTGACAGTCCTCTGGCTCTACTAAAAAACCTTGACAGTCCTCTTCCTCTGCTGCAGACCTTGACAGTCCTCTGTGTTTTCTTCAAATGTTGACAGTCTTACGCCTCTACTACAAAGCTTGACAGTTTTCTGACTCTACTGACAAACTTGACAAACTCCTGTAGCTCTACTGCAAATGTTGACATTCGTCTGTGTCTTCTATAAACACTGAAACTCCTCTGGCTCTATTACAAACCTTGACAGTGTTCTGATTCAACTATAAATCTTGACAGTACTCTGGCTCTACTACAAATCTTGGAAGTCCTCTGGCATAACTACAAACCTTGACAGTCCTCTGGCTCTATTTCAAAACTTGACAGTCCTTCTGGCTCTACTACAAACCTTAACAGTCCTCTGTCTCTACTACAAAACTTGACAGTCTTCTGAATCTAGTACAAACCTTGACAGTCACTCTCAGAACTCAAACACAGTCTTATCATTCATTTCAGGCTGACTCTACCATCAGCTTGGAGATTGTGCCAGAGGTGACCAACCCGCGGCTCTTTCTCTTTGTTGACAAGCCGCGTCTCCCGACCCTCAAGTCCTGCATCAAGTTCACTCTTGTCAACGACTTGCCTCAGACCAATGGTAAGACAAATGATGAATGGTGTTGTTCGGGGCCTCTCTCTGAGTCAGGTATTGATGTTCTGCTTTAAGGGGAGACCATTATTTTTCTCTATTTGTTACCGTGTTAAGCTTTATATGACCAATGTTTGGCCCAGATCAGGGTTTATGTATATATATATATATATATATATATATATATATATATAATATATATATATTATATATATATATATATATATATATATATATATATATATATATATATATATATGTCGTACCTAGTAGCCAGAACGCACTTCTCAGCCTACTATGCAAGGCCCGATTTGCCTAATAAGCCAAGTTTTCATGAATTAATTGTTTTTCGACTACCTAACCTACCTAACCTAACCTAACCTAACTTTTTCGGCTACCTAACCTAACCTAACCTATATAAGATAGGTTAGGTTAGGTTAGGTAGGGTTGGTTAGGTTCGGTCATATATCTACGTTAATTTTAACTCCAATAAAAGAAATTGACCTCATACATAATGAAATGGGTAGCTTTATCTTTTCATAAGAAAAAATTAGAGAAAATATATTAATTCAGGAAAACTTGGCTTATTAGGCAAATCGGGCCTTGCATAGTAGGCTGAGAAGTGCGTTCTGGCTACTAGGTACGACATATATATATATATATATATATATATATATATATATATATATATATATATATATATATATATATATATAATATATATATATATATATATATATAAAACCCAGCTAANCACCACATGCGAGGCCCACCCCCCAACCCCCATAAGGCACGATTTCCCCTGATTAACAACAGCCCCAGTGCCAACTTAAAACCACGCCCGAGATCCTGAACCGCAGGAACAGAAAGAACCCTCAGAAGCGACAACAGGATACTCATCCGCGAACCTACAAACATTCAAAACCACCCATTCAGCACCGCGGCGAGACCACCAAACGACTAGCCCGCACCGCCGATAGAAAAGCTCCTGGAACACCACACAGGAGCATGGAGAGAGTGCACCCCTGCCGAACCGATTGCCGAATCGCAAAGGGGCACTAAATAAACCATTTATACACATCTTACTACAACAACACACATACAACGTCCGAACCCACCCACAAACTGGGAGAGAAACCCAACCGCTTCAAGACCCGCAAAACTAACCATCGGCATCCTATCAAAAGCCTTAGACCAATCTAGGCTTATCATAGTGGCAGACGCGCCACTATGATAAGCACAACCACAACGCTATAAATGCTTCACCCACGTACCACAAATACAAATAATCGCCAAGAGATCAAAATACCTAATCTAACCTAACCTATGCCTACATATGCACAATGTGCTAATATATTTAAACATTAATTTATATTTGAGAAAATTCCCGTTTGCAATGAACAGCATGTAAAAATTTAAGAATGCGTCTGTGGGGTTGACCGCTGGATGTAATGGACTTGAGTCGAGGACGGGTTGGTTCATTGTCTTCTTTTAAGTATATGTTGCTTTCTTTCATCATTCTTATCTTGTCTTTTCTTATCTTTGTCTTTTATTTTTATGTTGTTTACGTTTCGCTGTTTGATTTTTAGTAAATTTTACAGATTACATAATGTTGATATATATTGTTTTTTTTTTTGTCATTTGGCCATGGAAATATTTGCTTTTTTTGGCACTGGTTTACTGTGCTAAACTGTAATTTATTTACACTGATTTACAGACACAAAAAAGTATCCTGGATTTTGGTTCTCCAAAACTTCTGGTATTTTAAATAAATTAAAGAAGATGTATCTTTTCGTTCATATTGGTTTTAATATATATAGATATACATATATTTTTATTCAAAACAAAAGTTGTTTGTATTGGTTAGGAATTGTTTAACTCGGAGAAGTAGGCGCATCACGGTATTCATCATGGTTATACTGACCATTTCACATCCCGTCCTCAGACCACATCTATTCCGTACAGCGGTCGACCCCACAGACGTATTCATCAATTTTAAGATGTTGTTCATTCAAAATAGGCATTTTTTCAAATATAAATAAATATTGTTATTTATTAGCAAACTGTGCATATTTAGGCACTGTTTAGGTTAGGTTAGGTGTTTAGGTTTAGTTGGCGATTATTGTATTTGTAGTACGTGGGTGAAGCACTTACAGCAACTCGTCCTCGACTCAAGTCCATTACATCCAGCGGTCAACCCCACAGACGCATTCATAAATTTTAACATGCTGTTCATTCAAAACAGGAATTTTCTCAAATATAAATTAATACTATATATTAGCATATTATGCATATATAAGCATAGGTTAGGTGTTTAGGTTCTGTTGGCGATTATATGTATTTGTAGACCGTGGATGAAGCATTTCAGCATTGTGGTTCAAACAAAATTCGTTAGTGAAGCCGTTGTTCTGGAAGTGTTCGAACGAAATCAGTTGTAAGTAGTGTGTAAACCGTTTTTTCATTCATAAACAGGGGTTGGGCGGGTGCATGGAATCACTTTTGGGTCTTTGTTCAGCCCGTCCTTCAAACAAAGACCCAAAAGTGATTCCATGCACCCGCCAAACCCCCTGTTTATGAATGAAAAATGGTTTACACACGACTCACAACTGATTTCGTTTGAACACTTCCGAAACAACGACTTCACTAACGAATTTTGTTTGAACCACAATGCTGTAAATGCTTCACCCACGGTCTACAAATACAAATAATCGCCAACAGAACCCAAACACCTAACCTAACCTAACCTATGCCTATATATGCACAATATGCTAATAATTTTAATTTATATTCGAGAAAATTTCCGTTTTGAATGAACAGCAAGTAAAAATTTATGAATGCGTCTGTGGGTCGACCGCTGGATGTAATGGACTTCTCTCGAGGACGGGTTGCTTTGTTTGGAGGATGGGTTGTTTACAGCGTTGTGGCTTGAACAAAAGTCGTCAGCTTCGGAAGCAATTGTTCTGGAAGAGTTCGCACGTCATCAGTTGTTAGTCGTTTGTAAACCATTTTTCATTCATAAACAGGGGGTTTGGTGGGTGCATGGAAAGGACTTTGGGTCTTTGTTTAGAGGACGGGCTGCCATTTTGTGGCCTAGTTGTCTGAGGCGTGTGTCTGGGAACACCCAGTGCATAAGTTCGAATCCTCATCATGGCTCCTACGGATTTGCTCAGTAAGAATACTGTTTATGTCGGCAGTGAACATGGTGGTGGAGAAGGACCCTATGGACGGCGTCAAGTGCAACGTGGGGGACCAGACGAAGCAGCGAGCCCAGACTATAGTAAGTAATTACCTCATAATAATAATATGTTATATATTACGTCCAGCCTGCCCTGGACGTTGCCTGGTCTTCCTCTCATGTGTACCAGGTGAGATCTAATTCCTTAGGAATATTGGTGGGAGTTATTTGTAATTAGCTATTTTTCTTACGTATTGTGAAGGGAATAGGGAGGCTGTAGGGTATTTTATCTGGTGTAAATGCACAAAATATTGGGAATACAATTTACTTTTGCTTTGTGGTTTTAAAATGTGGTCAGATAAATTAAAGTAGATATGTTTGTATAGCCAAAAATATAAATATAAGAAGTATTTTTTAATGTTTTATACATTTAATTTTTTGTTTTTTAAAGGCGAAAATTATCTCGGAACATTTTGTACAGAAATCAAATAAGCGTCGCGCTATATAATTAATGTTGATGGCATTTCCATAATGCTCACTGCCAGACCCGCTACAGTAATTAAGTATTTTGCCTTTCTAATTGTTATTTTTTAGGCCATAATATTGTTTTAATTTGTAATATTTAAAATGGCACATAAATAATAGTTCACCTTATGATTTGCCCTCAGTCAGGAAGGGTAGCCTACAGGGCCCCCACTGCCTCTCAAGGATGCACCCCAAACTTCCCTACCTCCTGGTAGGTGCTGGTTGTAGGATGCCTCCGGTGAACAGTAGCATCAGGTAAATGTTCCCCACCGCTTCTGTCCTGCGCGAGACTTCGTCCCTTCGACTCCTGTTGTAAAACGCTGTCCTCGCCAGCTGCCTGCCTCATTGCGTCCTCGCCAGCTCCCTGCCTCCTTGTGTCTTCCCAGCTGCCTGCCTCCTTGCGTCCTCGCCAGCTGCCTGCCTCCTTGTGTCCCCCCAGCTGCCTGCCTCCTGTGTCCCCGCCAGCTGCCTGCCTCCTTGTGTCCTCCCCAGCTGGCCTGCCTCCTTGTGTCCCCCCCAGCTGCCTGCCTCCTTGTGTCCCCGCCAGCTGCCTGCCTCCTTGTGTCCTCCCCAGCTGCCTGCCTCCTTGTGTCCTCGCCAGCTGCCTGCCTCCTTGTGTCCTCGCCAGCTGCCTTCTCCTTGTGTCCCCGCCAGCTGCCTGCCTCCTTGTGTCCTCCCCAGCTGCCTGCCTCCTTGTGTCCCCCGCCAGCTCCTTCTCCTTGTGTCCCCGCCAGCTGCCTGCCTCCTTGTGTCCCCGCCAGCTGCCTGCCTCCTTGTGTCCCCGCCAGCTGCCTGCCTCCTTGTGTCCTCGCCAGCTGCCTCATCCTTGCGACCTCCCCAGCTGCCTGCCTCCTTGTGTCCCGCCAGCTGCCTGCCTCCTTGTGTCCCTCGCCAGCTGCCTGCCTCCTTGTGTCCCTCGCCAGCTGCCTTCATCCTTGCACCTCCCCAGCTGCCTGCCTCCTTGTGTCCCGCCAGCTGCCTGCCTCATTGTGTCCTCGCCAGCTCCCTGCCTCCTTGTGTCCTCGCCAGCTGCCTGCCTCCTTGTGTCCCCCCAGCGCCCTGCCTCCTTGTGTCCCCGCCAGCTGCCTGCCTCCTTGTGTCCCCGCCAGCTCCCTGCCTCCTTGTGTCCCCGCCAGCTCCCTGCCTCCTTGTGTCCCCGCCAGCTCCCTGCCTCCTTGTGTCCCCGCCAGCTCCCTGCCTCCTTGTGTCCCCGCCAGCTGCCTGCCTCCTTGTGTCCCCGCCAGCTCCCTGCCTCCTTGTGTCCCCGCCAGCTCCCTGCCTCCTTGTGTCCCCGCCAGCTGCCTGCCTCCTTGTGTCCCCGCCAGCTCCCTGCCTCCTTGTGTCCTCGCCAGCTGCCTGCCTCCTTGTGTCCCCGCCAGCTCCCTGCCTCCTTGTGTCCCCGCCAGCTGCCTGCCTCCTTGTGTCCTCGCCAGCTGCCTGCCTCCTTGTGTCCCCGCCAGCTGCCTGCCTCCTTGTGTCCCCGCCAGCTGCCTGCCTCCTTGTGTCCCCGCCAGCTGCCTGCCTCCTTGTGTCCCCGCCAGCTGCCTGCCTCCTTGTGTCCTCGCCAGCTGCCTGCCTCCTTGTGTCCTCGCCAGCTGCCTGCCTCCTTGTGTCCTAGCCAGCTGCCTGCCTCCTTGTGTCCTCGCCAGCTGCCTGCCTCCTTGTGTCCTCGCCAGCTGCCTGCCTCCTTGTGTCCTCGCCAGCTCCCTGCCTCCTTGTGTCCTCGCCAGCTCCTGCCTCCTTGTGTCCTCGCCAGCTCCCTGCCTCCTTGTGTCCTCGCCAGCTGCCTGCCTCCTTGTGTCCTCACCAGCTGCCTGCCTCCTTGTGTCCTCCGCCAGCTGCCTGCCTCCTTGTGTCCCCGCCAGCTGCCTGCCTCCTTGTGTCCTCGCCAGCTGCCTGCCTCCTTGTGTCCCGCCAGCTGCCTGCCTCCTTGTGTCCCCGCCAGCTGCCTGCCTCCTTGTGTCCTCGCCAGCTGCCCTGCCTCCTTGTGTCCCCGCCAGCTGCCTGCCTCCTTGTGTCCTCGCCAGCTGCTGCCTCCTTGTGTCCTCGCCAGCTGCCTGCCTCCTTGTGTCCCCGCCAGCTCCCTGCCTCCTTGTGTCCTCGCCAGCTCCCTGCCTCCTTGTGTCCCCGCCAGCTGTCTGCCTCCTTGTGTCCTCCCACTCCCTGCCTCCTTGTGTCCTCACCAGCTGCCTGCCTCCTTGTGTCCTCACCAGCTGCCTGCCTCCTTGTGTCCCCGCCAGCTGCCTGCCTCCTTGTGTCCTCGCCAGCTGCCTGCCTCCTTGTGTCCTCGCCAGCTCCTGCCTCCTTGTGTCCTCGCCAGCTGCCTGCCTCCTTGTGTCCGCCAGCTCCTGCCTCCTTGTGTCCTCGCCAGCTCCGCCTGCCTCCTTGTGTCCTCACCAGCTCCCTGCCTCCTTGTGTCCTCCCCAGCTGCCTGCCTCCTTGTGTCCTCCCCAGCTGCCTGCCTCCTTGTGTCCTAGCCAGCTGCCTGCCTCCTTGTGTCCTCGCCAGCTGCCTGCCTCCTTGTGTCCTAGCCAGCTGCCTGCCTCACTTGTGTCCTAGCCAGCTGCCTGCCTCCTTGTGTCCTCCCCAGCTGCCTGCCTCCTTGTGTCCTAGCCAGCTGCCTGCCTCCTTGTGTCCTCGCCAGCTGCCTGCCTCCTTGTGTCCTAGCCAGTTGCCTGCCTCCTTGTGTCCTAGCCAGCTGCCTGCCTCCTTGTGTCCTCCCCAGCTGCCTGCCTCCTTGTGTCCTCACCAGCTACCTGCCTCCTTGTGTCCTCACCAGCTCCCTGCCTCCTTGTGTCCTCACTAGCTGCCTGCCTCCTTGTGTCCCCGCCAGCTGCCTGCCTCCTTGTGTCCTAGCCAGCTGCCTGCCTCCTTGTGTCCTAGCCAACTCCCTGCCTCCTTGTGTCCCAGCCAGCTCCCTGCCTCCTTGTGTCCTCCCCAGCTCCCTGCCTCCTTGTGTCCTCGCCAGCTCCCTGCCTCCTTGTGTCCTCACCAGCTGCCT
>WNGS01000945.1:73497-85481 GCA_020271785.1 Procambarus virginalis | reverse complement strand
TTGTGTTTCCAGGGATGTTAGTGTGTAGTGACTACATGTTAGTGTGTATTGACCACATGTTAGTGTGTAGTGACCACATGTTAGTGTGTAGTGACCACATGTTAGTGTGTAGTGACCACATGTTAGTGTGTAGTGACTACATGTTAGTGTGTAGTGACCACATGTTAGTGTGTAGTGACTACATGTTAGTGTGTAGTGACCACATGTTAGTGTGTAGTGACTACATGTTAGTGTGTAGTGACCACATGTTAGTGTGTAGTGACCAAATGTTAGTGTGTAGTGACCACATGTTAGTGTGTAGTGACCACATGTTAGTGTGTAGTGACACATGTTAGTGTGTAGTGACTACATGTTAGTGTGTAGTGACTACATGTTAGTGTAGTGACACATGTTAGTGTGTAGTGACCACATGTTAGTGTGTAGTGACCACATGTTAGTGTGTAGTGACCACATGTTAGTGTGTAGTGACTACATGTTAGTGTGTAGTGACTACATGTTAGTGTGTAGTGACTACATGTTAGTGTGTAGTGACTACATGTTAGTGTGTAGTGACCACATGTTAGTGTGTAGTGACTACATGTTAGTGTAGTGACCACATGTTAGTGTGTAGTGACCACATGTTAGTGTAGTGACCACATGTTAGTGTGTAGTGACCACATGTTAGTGTGTAGTGACCACATGTTAGTGTAGTGACCACATGTTAGTGTGTAGTGACCACATGTTAGTGTGTAGTGACCACATGTTAGTGTAGTGACCACATGTTAGTGTAGTGACCACATGTTAGTGTGTAGTGACCACATGTTAGTGTGTAGTGACCACATGTTAGTGTGTAGTGACCACATGTTAGTGTGTAGTGACCACATGTTAGTGTAGTGACCACATGTTAGTGTGTAGTGACCACATGTTAGTGTGTAGTGACCACATGTTAGTGTGTAGTGACCACATGTTAGTGTGTAGTGACTACATGTTAGTGTGTAGTGACTACATGTTAGTGTGTAGTGACTACATGTTAGTGTAGTGACCACATGTTAGTGTGTAGTGACCACATGTTAGTGTGTAGTGACCACATGTTAGTGTGTAGTGACCACATGTTAGTGTGTAGTGACCACATGTTAGTGTGTAGTGACTACATGTTAGTGTGTAGTGACCACATGTTAGTGTGTAGTGACCACATGTTAGTGTGTAGTGACCACATGTTAGTGTGTAGTGACCACATGTTAGTGTGTAGTGACCACATGTTAGTGTGTAGTGACCACATGTTAGTGTGTAGTGACCACATGTTAGTGTGTAGTGACCACATGTTAGTGTGTAGTGACCACATGTTAGTGTGTAGTGACCACATGTTAGTGTGTAGTGACCACATGTTAGTGTGTAGTGACTACATGTTAGTGTGTAGTGACCACATGTTAGTGTGTAGTGACTACATGTTAGTGTGTAGTGACCACATGTTAGTGTGTAGTGACCACATGTTAGTGTGTAGTGACCACATGTTAGTGTGTAGTGACCACATGTTAGTGTGTAGTGACCACATGTTAGTGTGTAGTGACTACATGTTAGTGTAGTGACCACATGTTAGTGTGTAGTGACCACATGTTAGTGTGTAGTGACCACATGTTAGTGTGTAGTGACCACATGTTAGTGTGTAGTGACCACATGTTAGTGTGTAGTGACCACATGTTAGTGTGTAGTGACTACATGTTAGTGTGTAGTGACTACATGTTAGTGTGTAGTGACCACATGTTAGTGTGTAGTGACCACATGTTAGTGTGTAGTGACCACATGTTAGTGTGTAGTGACCACATGTTAGTGTGTAGTGACCACATGTTAGTGTGTAGTGACTACATGTTAGTGTGTAGTGACTACATGTTAGTGTAGTGACCACATGTTAGTGTGTAGTGACCACATGTTAGTGTGTAGTGACCACATGTTAGTGTGTAGTGACCACATGTTAGTGTGTAGTGACTACATGTTAGTGTGTAGTGACTACATGTTAGTGTGTAGTGACTACATGTTAGTGTAGTGACCACATGTTAGTGTGTAGTGACCACATGTTAGTGTGTAGTGACCACATGTTAGTGTGTAGTGACCACATGTTAGTGTGTAGTGACTACATGTTAGTGTGTAGTGACTACATGTTAGTGTGTAGTGACCACATGTTAGTGTAGTGACCACATGTTAGTGTGTAGTGACCACATGTTAGTGTGTAGTGACCACATGTTAGTGTGTAGTGACCACATGTTAGTGTGTAGTGACCACATGTTAGTGTGTAGTGACCACATGTTAGTGTGTAGTGACCACATGTTAGTGTGTAGTGACCACATGTTAGTGTGTAGTGACCACATGTTAGTGTGTAGTGACCACATGTTAGTGTGTAGTGACTACATGTTAGTGTGTAGTGACCACATGTTAGTGTGTAGTGACCACATGTTAGTGTGTAGTGACCACATGTTAGTGTGTAGTGACCACATGTTAGTGTGTAGTGACTACATGTTAGTGTGTAGTGACTACATGTTAGTGTGTAGTGACTACATGTTAGTGTAGTGACCACATGTTAGTGTGTAGTGACCACATGTTAGTGTGTAGTGACCACATGTTAGTGTGTAGTGACCACATGTTAGTGTGTAGTGACCACATGTTAGTGTGTAGTGACCACATGTTAGTGTGTAGTGACCACATGTTAGTGTAGTGACCACATGTTAGTGTGTAGTGACCACATGTTAGTGTGTAGTGACCACATGTTAGTGTGTAGTGACCACATGTTAGTGTGTAGTGACCACATGTTAGTGTGTAGTGACCACATGTTAGTGTGTAGTGACCACATGTTAGTGTGTAGTGACCACATGTTAGTGTGTAGTGACCACATGTTAGTGTGTAGTGACCACATGTTAGTGTAGTGACCACATGTTAGTGTGTAGTGACCACATGTTAGTGTGTAGTGACCACATGTTAGTGTGTAGTGACCACATGTTAGTGTGTAGTGACCACATGTTAGTGTGTAGTGACCACATGTTAGTGTGTAGTGACCACATGTTAGTGTGTAGTGACCACATGTTAGTGTAGTGACCACATGTTAGTGTGTAGTGACCACATGTTAGTGTGTAGTGACCACATGTTAGTGTGTAGTGACCACATGTTAGTGTGTAGTGACCACATGTTAGTGTGTAGTGACCACATGTTAGTGTGTAGTGACCACATGTTAGTGTGTAGTGACACATGTTAGTGTGTAGTGACCACATGTTAGTGTGTAGTGACCACATGTTAGTGTGTAGTGACCACATGTTAGTGTAGTGACCACATGTTAGTGTGTAGTGACCACATGTTAGTGTGTAGTGACCACATGTTAGTGTGTAGTGACCACATGTTAGTGTGTAGTGACCACATGTTAGTGTGTAGTGACCACATGTTAGTGTGTAGTGACCACATGTTAGTGTAGTGACCACATGTTAGTGTGTAGTGACCACATGTTAGTGTGTAGTGACCACATGTTAGTGTGTAGTGACCACATGTTAGTGTGTAGTGACCACATGTTAGTGTGTAGTGACCACATGTTAGTGTGTAGTGACCACATGTTAGTGTAGTGACCACATGTTAGTGTAGTGACCACATGTTAGTGTGTAGTGACATGTTAGTGTGTAGTGACCACATGTTAGTGTAGTGACCACATGTTAGTGTGTAGTGACCACATGTTAGTGTAGTGACCACATGTTAGTGTGTAGTGACCACATGTTAGTGTGTAGTGACCACATGTTAGTGTAGTGACCACATGTTAGTGTGTAGTGACCACATGTTAGTGTGTAGTGACCACATGTTAGTGTGTAGTGACCACATGTTAGTGTGTAGTGACCACATGTTAGTGTGTAGTGACCACATGTTAGTGTAGTGACCACATGTTAGTGTGTAGTGACCACATGTTAGTGTGTAGTGACCACATGTTAGTGTGTAGTGACCACATGTTAGTGTGTAGTGACTACATGTTAGTGTGTAGTGACCACATGTTAGTGTGTAGTGACCACATGTTAGTGTAGTGACCACATGTTAGTGTGTAGTGACCACATGTTAGTGTGTAGTGACCACATGTTAGTGTGTAGTGACCACATGTTAGTGTGTAGTGACCACATGTTAGTGTGTAGTGACCACATGTTAGTGTGTAGTGACCACATGTTAGTGTGTAGTGACCACATGTTAGTGTGTAGTGACCACATGTTAGTGTGTAGTGACCACATGTTAGTGTGTAGTGACCACATGTTAGTGTGTAGTGACCACATGTTAGTGTGTAGTGACCACATGTTAGTGTGTAGTGACCACATGTTAGTGTAGTGACCACATGTTAGTGTGTAGTGACCACATGTTAGTGTGTAGTGACCACATGTTAGTGTGTAGTGACCACATGTTAGTGTGTAGTGACCACATGTTAGTGTAGTGACCACATGTTAGTGTGTAGTGACCACATGTTAGTGTAGTGACCACATGTTAGTGTGTAGTGACCACATGTTAGTGTAGTGACCACATGTTAGTGTGTAGTGACCACATGTTAGTGTGTAGTGACCACATGTTAGTGTGTAGTGACCACATGTTAGTGTGTAGTGACCACATGTTAGTGTGTAGTGACCACATGTTAGTGTGTAGTGACCACATGTTAGTGTAGTGACCACATGTTAGTGTGTAGTGACCACATGTTAGTGTGTAGTGACCACATGTTAGTGTGTAGTGACCACATGTTAGTGTGTAGTGACCACATGTTAGTGTGTAGTGACCACATGTTAGTGTGTAGTGACCACATGTTAGTGTAGTGACCACATGTTAGTGTGTAGTGACCACATGTTAGTGTGTAGTGACCACATGTTAGTGTGTAGTGACCACATGTTAGTGTGTAGTGACCACATGTTAGTGTGTAGTGACCACATGTTAGTGTGTAGTGACCACATGTTAGTGTAGTGACCACATGTTAGTGTGTAGTGACCACATGTTAGTGTGTAGTGACCACATGTTAGTGTGTAGTGACCACATGTTAGTGTGTAGTGACCACATGTTAGTGTGTAGTGACCACATGTTAGTGTGTAGTGACCACATGTTAGTGTAGTGACCACATGTTAGTGTAGTGACCACATGTTAGTGTGTAGTGACATGTTAGTGTGTAGTGACCACATGTTAGTGTAGTGACCACATGTTAGTGTGTAGTGACCACATGTTAGTGTAGTGACCACATGTTAGTGTGTAGTGACCACATGTTAGTGTGTAGTGACCACATGTTAGTGTAGTGACCACATGTTAGTGTAGTGACCACATGTTAGTGTGTAGTGACCACATGTTAGTGTGTAGTGACCACATGTTAGTGTGTAGTGACCACATGTTAGTGTGTAGTGACTACATGTTAGTGTAGTGACCACATGTTAGTGTGTAGTGACCACATGTTAGTGTGTAGTGACCACATGTTAGTGTGTAGTGACCACATGTTAGTGTGTAGTGACCACATGTTAGTGTGTAGTGACCACATGTTAGTGTGTAGTGACCACATGTTAGTGTAGTGACCACATGTTAGTGTGTAGTGACCACATGTTAGTGTGTAGTGACCACATGTTAGTGTGTAGTGACCACATGTTAGTGTGTAGTGACCACATGTTAGTGTGTAGTGACCACATGTTAGTGTGTAGTGACCACATGTTAGTGTGTAGTGACCACATGTTAGTGTGTAGTGACCACATGTTAGTGTGTAGTGACCACATGTTAGTGTGTAGTGACCACATGTTAGTGTGTAGTGACCACATGTTAGTGTGTAGTGACCACATGTTAGTGTGTAGTGACCACATGTTAGTGTAGTGACCACATGTTAGTGTGTAGTGACCACATGTTAGTGTGTAGTGACCACATGTTAGTGTGTAGTGACCACATGTTAGTGTGTAGTGACCACATGTTAGTGTAGTGACCACATGTTAGTGTGTAGTGACCACATGTTAGTGTAGTGACCACATGTTAGTGTGTAGTGACCACATGTTAGTGTGTAGTGACCACATGTTAGTGTAGTGACCGCATGTTAGTGTAGTGACCACATGTTAGTGTAGTGACCACATGTTAGTGTAGTGACCACATGTTAGTGTAGTGACCACATGTTAGTGTAGTGACCACATGTTAGTGTGTAGTGACCACATGTTAGTGTGTAGTGACCACATGTTAGTGTAGTGACCACATGTTAGTGTGTAGTGACCACATGTTAGTGTGTAGTGACCACATGTTAGTGTGTAGTGACCACATGTTAGTGTGTAGTGACCACATGTTAGTGTGTAGTGACCACATGTTCGTGTGTAGTGACCACATCCCGCCAAACACACACCGAAACTACGACGTTGGTACAACGTTCGAACAAGTTTTAACCCCTCCTAACCAGTTATAACAACCAATATAGCAAGTTGTAACAACGTTCTAATACGTCATAAACACGTTAAGCCAAGATGTAACAACTTTATTACAAGTTGTAACAAGCAGAAAATAGAGACAGTTTCGGTTTGTGTTTCCAGGGATGTTAGTGTGTAGTGACTACATGTTAGTGTGTATTGACCACATGTTAGTGTGTAGTGACCACATGTTAGTGTGTAGTGACCACATGTTAGTGTGTAGTGACCACATGTTAGTGTGTAGTGACCACATGTTAGTGTGTAGTGACCACATGTTAGTGTGTAGTGACCACATGTTAGTGTGTAGTGACCACATGTTAGTGTGTAGTGACTACATGTTAGTGTGTAGTGACCACATGTTAGTGTGTAGTGACTACATGTTAGTGTGTAGTGACCACATGTTAGTGTGTAGTGACCACATGTTAGTGTGTAGTGACCACATGTTAGTGTGTAGTGACACATGTTAGTGTGTAGTGACCACATGTTAGTGTTAGTGACCACATGTTAGTGTGTAGTGACCACATGTTAGTGTGTAGTGACCACATGTTAGTGTGTAGTGACCACATGTTAGTGTGTAGTGACTACATGTTAGTGTGTAGTGACTACATGTTAGTGTGTAGTGACTACATGTTAGTGTAGTGAGACCACATGTTAGTGTGTAGTGACCACATGTTAGTGTGTAGTGCCACATGTTAGTGTGTAGTGACCACATGTTAGTGTGTAGTGACTACATGTTAGTGTGTAGTGACTACATGTTAGTGTGTAGTGACTACATGTTAGTGTGTAGTGACTACATGTTAGTGTGTAGTGACCACATGTTAGTGTGTAGTGACTACATGTTAGTGTAGTGACCACATGTTAGTGTGTAGTGACCACATGTAGTGTGTAGTGACCACATGTTAGTGTGTAGTGACCACATGTAGTGTGTAGTGACCACATGTTAGTGTAGTGACTACATGTTAGTGTGTAGTGACCACATGTTAGTGTAGTGACCACATGTTAGTGTAGTGACCACATGTTAGTGTGTAGTGACCACATGTTAGTGTGTAGTGACCACATGTTAGTGTGTAGTGACCACATGTTAGTGTGTAGTGACCACATGTTAGTGTGTAGTGACCACATGTTAGTGTGTAGTGACCACATGTTAGTGTGTAGTGACCACATGTTAGTTGTAGTGACCACATGTTAGTGTGTAGTGACTACATGTTAGTGTGTAGTGACTACATGTTGTGTAGTGACCACATGTTAGTGTGTAGTGACCACATGTTAGTGTGTGACCACATGTTGTGTAGTGACCACATGTTAGTGTAGTGACCACATGTTAGTGTAGTGACCACATGTTAGTGTGTAGTGACCACATGTTAGTGTGTAGTGACCACATGTTAGTGTAGTGACCACATGTTAGTGTGTAGTGACCACATGTTAGTGTAGTGACCACATGTTAGTGTGTAGTGACCACATGTTAGTGTGTAGTGACCACATGTTAGTGTGTAGTGACCACATGTTAGTGTGTAGTGACCACATGTTCGTGTGTAGTGACCACATCCCGCCAAACACACACCGAAACTACGACGTTGGTACAACGTTTCGAACAAGTTTTAACCCCTCCTAACCAGTGTAGTGACTACATGTAGTGTGTAGTGACCACATGTTAGTGTGTAGTGACCACATGTTAGTGTGTAGTGCCACATGTTAGTGTGTAGTGACCACATGTTAGTGTGTAGTGACCACATGTTAGTGTGTAGTGACCACATGTTAGTGTGTAGTGACCACATGTTAGTGTGTAGTGACCACATGTTAGTGTGTAGTGACCACATGTTAGTGTGTAGTGACCACATGTTAGTGTGTAGTGACTACATGTTAGTGTGTAGTGACACATGTTAGTGTGTAGTGACTACATGTTAGTGTGTAGTGACCACATGTTAGTGTGTAGTGACCACATGTTAGTGTGTAGTGACCACATGTTAGTGTGTAGTGACCACATGTTAGTGTGTAGTGACCACATGTTAGTGTGTAGTGACCACATGTTAGTGTGTAGTGACCTACATGTTAGTGTGTAGTGACCACATGTTAGTGTGTAGTGACTACATGTTAGTGTGTAGTGACTACATGTTAGTGTAGTGACCACATGTTAGTGTGTAGTGACCACATGTTAGTGTGTAGTGACCACATGTTAGTGTGTAGTGACCACATGTTAGTGTGTAGTGACTACATGTTAGTGTGTAGTGACTACATGTTAGTGTGTAGTGACTACATGTTAGTGTGTAGTGACTACATGTTAGTGTGTAGTGACCACATGTTAGTGTGTAGTGACTACATGTTAGTGTAGTGACCACATGTTAGTGTGTAGTGACCACATGTTAGTGTGTAGTGACCACATGTTAGTGTGTAGTGACCACATGTTAGTGTGTAGTGACTACATGTTAGTGTGTAGTGACTACATGTTAGTGTGTAGTGACTACATGTTAGTGTAGTGACCACATGTTAGTGTGTAGTGACCACATGTTAGTGTGTAGTGACCACATGTTAGTGTGTAGTGACCACATGTTAGTGTGTAGTGACCACATGTTAGTGTAGTGACCACATGTTAGTGTGTAGTGACTACATGTTAGTGTGTAGTGACTACATGTTAGTGTGTAGTGACCACATTTTAGTGTGTAGTGACTACATGTTAGTGTGTAGTGACTACATGTTAGTGTGTAGTGACTACATGTTAGTGTAGTGACCACATGTTAGTGTGTAGTGACCACATGTTAGTGTGTAGTGACCACATGTTAGTGTGTAGTGACCACATGTTAGTGTGTAGTGACTACATGTTAGTGTGTAGTGACTACATGTTAGTGTGTAGTGACTACATGTTAGTGTGTAGTGACTACATGTTAGTGTGTAGTGACCACATGTTAGTGTGTAGTGACTACATGTTAGTGTGTAGTGACCATATGTTAGTGTGTAGTGACTACATGTTAGTGTGTAGTGACACATGTTAGTGTGTAGTGACCACATGTTAGTGTGTAGTGACCACATGTTAGTGTGTAGTGACCACATGTTAGTGTGTAGTGACCACATGTTAGTGTGTAGTGACCACATGTTAGTGTGTAGTGACCACATGTTAGTGTGTAGTGACTACATGTTAGTGTGTAGTGACTACATGTTAGTGTGTAGTGACCACATGTTAGTGTGTAGTGACCACATGTTAGTGTGTAGTGACCACATGTTAGTGTGTAGTGACCACATGTCAGTGTGTAGTGACCACATGTTAGTGTGTAGTGACCACATGTCAGTGTGTAGTGACCACATGTTAGTGTGTAGTGACCACATGTTAGTGTGTAGTGACCACATGTTAGTGTGTAGTGACTACATGTTAGTGTAGTGACCACATGTTAGTGTGTAGTGACCACATGTTAGTGTGTAGTGACCACATGTTAGTGTGTAGTGACCACATGTTAGTGTGTAGTGACCACATGTTAGTGTGTAGTGACTACATGTTAGTGTGTAGTGACTACATGTTAGTGTGTAGTGACTACATGTTAGTGTGTAGTGACCACATGTTAGTGTGTAGTGACCACATGTTAGTGTGTAGTGACCACATGTTAGTGTGTAGTGACCACATGTTAGTGTGTAGTGACCACATGTTAGTGTGTAGTGACTACATGTTAGTGTAGTGACCACATGTTAGTGTGTAGTGACCACATGTTAGTGTGTAGTGACCACATGTTAGTGTGTAGTGACCACATGTTAGTGTGTAGTGACCACATGTTAGTGTGTAGTGACTACATGTTAGTGTGTAGTGACTACATGTTAGTGTGTAGTGACTACATGTTAGTGTGTAGTGACCACATGTTAGTGTGTAGTGACCACATGTTAGTGTGTAGTGACCACATGTTAGTGTGTAGTAACCACATGTTAGTGTGTAGTGACTACATGTTAGTGTGTAGTGACTACATGTTAGTGTGTAGTGACTACATGTTAGTGTAGTGACCACATGTTAGTGTGTAGTGACCACATGTTAGTGTGTAGTGACCACATGTTAGTGTGTAGTGACCACATGTTAGTGTGTAGTGACTACATGTTAGTGTGTAGTGACTACATGTTAGTGTAGTGACCACATGTTAGTGTGTAGTGACCACATGTTAGTGTGTAATCACTAACACACACTAACACGTTGTGTGTAATCACTAAGTTAGTGTGAGATCACAAAATACATGGAATCACAGCATCTCCATAACCCGGACAACATGGTTTCAGAACAGGACGCTCTTGCCTGTCGCAGTTGCTGGACCACTATGATATGCATTAGATGCTATGGAAACAAACAAAACGCTGATGTAATTTACACAGATTTTGCAAAAGCTTTTGATAAATGTGACCATGGTGTTATTGCCCATAAAATGCGCTCAAAAGGAATTACCGGAAAAGTAGGCAGATGGATCTACAATTTCCTGACCAACAGAACCCAATGTGTAATAGTCAACAAAATAAAATCCACCCGTCAACCGTTAAGAGCTCAGTCCCCCAGGGTACTGTGCTTGCTCCAGTACTTTTTCTCATCCTTCATCGGACATAGACAAGAAACACAACCTATAGCACTGTATCATCCTTTGCAGATGACACTAGGATCTTCATGAGAGTAGGCAACATAGAGGACACGGCGAACCTCCAGTCAGATGTAGATCAGGTCTTTCTATGGGCTACAGAAAATAATATGGTGTTTAACGAAGACAAGTTCCAGCTCATGCGCTATGGAAAAAATGAAATATAAAAACGGAAACCACGTACAAAACTCAGGCAAATCATAACATAGAACGAAAAGGCAATGTAAAGGATCTGGGTGTACTCATGTCGGAAGACCTTACCTTTAAAGAACACAATAAAGTAGCCGTCACAACTGCAAGAAAAATGACAGGTTGGATAACAAGAACTTTTCACACTAGAGATGCTATACCGATGATGACACTTTTCAAAACGCTTGTGCTCTCTAGAGTGAGTACTGCTGCACAATGACAGCCCCTTTCACTGCGGGGTGAAATTGCTGACCTGGAGAGCGTGCAGAGGTCTTTACTGCTAGAATCCACTCGGTAAAACATCTAAACTTGGGGACCGACTAAGAGCCTAAATCTGTATTCCCTTGAGCGCAGGCGGGAGAGATACATAATAATTTACACGTGGAAAATATTAGAGGGCTGGTCCCAAACCTGCACACAGAAATAACATCACATGAGACCAGAAGACATGGCAGGATGTGCAGAATACCCCGTTGAAAAGCAGAGGTGCAACTGGTACTCTGAGAGAGAACTCTATCAACATCAGAGGCCGAGACTGTTCAACACGCTTCCACTACACATAAGGGACATAACTGGCAAACCCCTCACAGTGTTCAAGAGAGAACTGGATAAGCACCTCCAAAGGATACCTGATCAACCAGGCTGTGACTCATACGTCAGGCTGCGAGCAGCCGCGTCCAACAGCCTGGTTGATCAGTCCAGCAACCAGAGGCTGGTCGATGACGGGGCCGCGGGACGATAAGCCCCGGAAGCACTCAGGTATCCTCAAGGTAAGGTAGGTGTAGAGTGAAACATGTTAGTGTGTAGTGACCAC
>WNGS01000945.1:35969-73275 GCA_020271785.1 Procambarus virginalis | reverse complement strand
TTCCACATGTTAGTGTGTAGTGACCACATGTTAGTGTGTAGTGACCACATGTTAGTGTGTAGTGACCACATGTTAGTGTGTAGTGACCACATGTTAGTGTGTAGTGACCACATGTTAGTGTGTAGTGACCACATGTTAGTGTGTAGTGACCACATGTTAGTGTGTAGTGACCACATGTTAGTGTGTAGTGACCACATGTTAGTGTGTAGTGACCACATGTTAGTGTGTAGTGACCACATGTTAGTGTGTAGTGACCACATGTTAGTGTGTAGTGACCACATGTTAGTGTGTAGTGACCACATGTTAGTGTGTAGTGACTACATGTTAGTGTGTAGTGACTACATGTTAGTGTGTAGTGACTACATGTTAGTGTAGTGACCACATGTTAGTGTGT
This sequence comes from Procambarus virginalis, assembly GCA_020271785.1. Lineage (NCBI taxonomy): Eukaryota > Metazoa > Arthropoda > Malacostraca > Decapoda > Cambaridae > Procambarus > Procambarus virginalis. The sequence goes on along the minus strand of WNGS01000945.1, from coordinate 72,881 downwards.
AGTGACCACATGTTAGTGTGTAGTGACCACATGTTAGTGTGTAGTGACCACATGTTAGTGTGTAGTGACTACATGTTAGTGTGTAGTGACTACATGTTAGTGTGTAGTGACTACATGTTAGTGTAGTGACCACATGTTAGTGTGTAGTGACCACATGTTAGTGTGTAGTGACCACATGTTAGTGTGTAGTGACCACATGTTAGTGTGTAGTGACTACATGTTAGTGTGTAGTGACTACATGTTAGTGTGTAGTGACTACATGTTAGTGTGTAGTGACTACATGTTAGTGTGTAGTGACCACATGTTAGTGTGTAGTGACTACATGTTAGTGTAGTGACCACATGTTAGTGTGAGTGACCACATGTTAGTGTAGTGACCACATGTTAGTGTGTAGTGACCACATGTTAGTGTGTAGTGACCATGTTAGTGTAGTGACCACATGTTAGTGTAGTGACCACATGTTAGTGTGTAGTGACCACATGTTAGTGTGTAGTGACCACATGTTAGTGTAGTGACCACATGTTAGTGTGTAGTGACCACATGTTAGTGTGTAGTGACCACATGTTAGTGTGTAGTGACCACATGTTAGTGTGTAGTGACCACATGTTAGTGTGTAGTGACCACATGTTAGTGTAGTGACCACATGTTAGTGTAGTGACCACATGTTAGTGTGTAGTGACCACATGTTAGTGTAGTGACCACATGTTAGTGTAGTGACTACATGTTAGTGTGTAGTGACCACATGTTAGTGTAGTGACCACATGTTAGTGTAGTGACCACATGTTAGTGTAGTGACCACATGTTAGTGTAGTGACCACATGTTAGTGTAGTGACTACATGTTAGTGTGTAGTGACCACATGTTAGTGTGTAGTGACCACATGTTAGTGTGTAGTGACCACATGTTAGTGTAGTGACCACATGTTAGTGTAGTGACCACATGTTAGTGTAGTGACTACATGTAGTGTGTAGTGACCACATGTTAGTGTGTAGTGACCACATGTTAGTGTGTAGTGACCACATGTTAGTGTGTAGTGACCACATGTTAGTGTAGTGACCACATGTTAGTGTGTAGTGACCCATGTTAGTGTAGTGACCACATGTTAGTGTGTAGTGACTACATGTGTGTGTAGTGACCACATGTTAGTGTAGTGACCACATGTTAGTGTAGTGACCACATGTTAGTGTGTAGTGACCACATGTTAGTGTGTAGTGACCACATGTTAGTGTATGACCACATGTTAGTGTAGTGACCACATGTTAGTGTAGTGACCACATGTTAGTGTAGTGACCACATGTTAGTGTAGTGACCACATGTGTGTAGTGACTACATGTTAGTGTGTAGTGACCACATGTTAGTGTGTAGTGACCACATGTTAGTGTGTAGTGACCACATGTTAGTGTGTAGTGACCACATGTTAGTGTAGTGACCACATGTTAGTGTGTAGTGACCACATGTTAGTGTAGTGACCACATGTTAGTGTGTAGTGACCACATGTTAGTGTGTAGTGACCACATGTTAGTGTGTAGTGACCACATGTTAGTGTGTAGTGACCACATGTTAGTGTGTAGTGACCACATGTTAGTGTGTAGTGACCACATGTTAGTGTAGTGACTACATGTTAGTGTGTAGTGACCACATGTTAGTGTGTAGTGACCACATGTTAGTGTGTAGTGACCACATGTTAGTGTGTAGTGACCACATGTTAGTGTGTAGTGACCACATGTTATGTGTAGTGACCACATGTTAGTGTGTAGTGACTACATGTTAGTGTGTAGTGACCACATGTTAGTGTGTAGTGACCACATGTTAGTGTGTAGTGACCACGTTAGTGTGTAGTGACCACATGTTAGTGTGTAGTGACCACATGTTAGTGTGTAGTGACCACATGTTAGTGTGTAGTGACCACATGTTAGTGTGTAGTGACTACATGTTAGTGTGTAGTGACCACATGTTAGTGTGTAGTGACCACATGTTAGTGTGTAGTGACCACATGTTAGTGTGTAGTGACCACATGTTAGTGTGTAGTGACCACATGTTAGTGTGTAGTGACCACATGTTAGTGTGTAGTGACCACATGTTAGTGTGTAGTGACCACATGTTAGTGTGTAGTGACCACATGTTAGTGTGTAGTGACCACATGTTAGTGGTAGTGACCACATGTTAGTGTAGTGACCACATGTTAGTGTAGTGACCACATGTTAGTGTGTAGTGACCACATGTTAGTGTAGTGACCACATGTTAGTGTAGTGACCACATGTTAGTGTGTAGTGACCACATGTTAGTGTGTAGTGACCACATGTTAGTGTAGTGACCACATGTTAGTGTGTAGTGACCACATGTTAGTGTGTAGTGACCACATGTTATGTGTAGTGACCACATGTTAGTGTGTAGTGACCACATGTTAGTGTGTAGTGACCACATCCCGCCAAACANGTGACCACATGTTAGTGTGTAGTGACCACATGTTAGTGTGTAGTGACCACATGTTAGTGTGTAGTGACCACATGTTAGTGTGTAGTGACACATGTTAGTGTGTAGTGACCACATGTTAGTGTGTAGTGACCACATGTTAGTGTGTAGTGACCACATGTTAGTGTAGTGACCACATGTTAGTGTGTAGTGACCACATGTTAGTGTGTAGTGACCACATGTTAGTGTGTAGTGACCATGTTAGTGTGTAGTGACTACATGTTAGTGTGTAGTGACCTACATGTTAGTGTAGTGACCACATGTTAGTGTGTAGTGACCACATGTTAGTGTGTAGTGACCACATGTTAGTGTGTAGTGACCACATGTTAGTGTGTAGTGACCACATGTAGTGTGTAGTGACCACATGTTAGTGTGTAGTGACTACATGTTAGTGTGTAGTGACCACATGTTAGTGTGTAGTGACCACATGTTAGTGTGTAGTGACCACATGTTAGTGTAGTGACCACATGTTAGTGTGTAGTGACCACATGTTGTAGTGTAGTGACCACATGTTAGTGTGTAGTGACCACATGTTAGTGTGTAGTGACCACATGTTAGTGTGTAGTGACCACATGTGTGTAGTGACCACATGTTAGTGTGTAGTGACCACATGTTAGTGTGTAGTGACCACATGTTAGTGGTTAGTGTAGTGACCACATGTTAGTGTGTAGTGACCACATGTTAGTGTGTAGTGACCACATGTTAGTGTGTAGTGACCACATGTTAGTGTGTAGTGACCACATGTTAGTGTGTAGTGACCACATGTTAGTGTGTAGTGACCACATGTTAGTGTGTAGTGACCACATGTTAGTGTGTAGTGACCACATGTTAGTGTAGTGACCACATGTTAGTGTAGTGACCACATGTTAGTGTGTAGTGACCACATGTTAGTGTAGTGACCACATGTTAGTGTGTAGTGACCACATGTTAGTGTAGTGACCACATGTTAGTGTAGTGACCACATGTTAGTGTAGTGACCACATGTTAGTGTGTAGTGACCACATGTTAGTGTGTAGTGACCACATGTTAGTGTGTAGTGACCACATGTTAGTGTGTAGTGACCACATGTTAGTGTAGTGACCACATGTTTGTAGTGACTACATGTTAGTGTGTAGTGACCACATGTTAGTGTGTAGTGACCACATGTTAGTGTGTAGTGACACATGTTAGTGTGTAGTGACCACATGTTAGTGTAGTGACCACATGTTAGTGTGTAGTGACCACATGTTAGTGTAGTGACCACATGTTAGTGTGTAGTGACCACATGTTAGTGTGTAGTGACCACATGTTAGTGTAGTGACCACATGTTAGTGTAGTGACCACATGTTAGTGTAGTGACCACATGTTAGTGTGTGTAGTGACCACATGTTAGTGTAGTGACCACATGTTAGTGTAGTGACCACATGTTAGTGTAGTGACCACATGTTAGTGTAGTGACCACATGTTAGTGTAGTGACCACATGTTAGTGGTAGTGACCACATGTTAGTGTGTAGTGACCACATGTTAGTGTGTAGTGACCACATGTTAGTGTGTAGTGACTACATGTTAGTGTGTAGTGACCACATGTTAGTGTAGTGACCACATGTTAGTGTGTAGTGACCACATGTTAGTGTAGTGACCACATGTTAGTGTGTAGTGACCACATGTTAGTGTGTAGTGACCACATGTTAGTGTGTAGTGACCACATGTTAGTGTGTAGTGACCACATGTTAGTGTGTAGTGACCACATGTTAGTGTGTAGTGACTACATGTTAGTGTGTAGTGACTACATGTTAGTGTGTAGTGACCACATGTTAGTGTGTAGTGACCACATGTTAGTGTGTAGTGACCACATGTTAGTGTGTAGTGACCACATGTTAGTGTGTAGTGACCACATGTTAGTGTGTAGTGACCACATGTTAGTGTGTAGTGACTACATGTTAGTGTGTAGTGACCACATGTTAGTGTGTAGTGACCACATGTTAGTGTGTAGTGACCACATGTTAGTGTGTAGTGACCACATGTTAGTGTGTAGTGACCACATGTTAGTGTGTAGTGACCACATGTTAGTGTGTAGTGACCACATGTTAGTGTGTAGTGACTACATGTTAGTGTGTAGTGACCACATGTTAGTGTGTAGTGACCACATGTTAGTGTGTAGTGACCACATGTTAGTGTGTAGTGACCACATGTTAGTGTGTAGTGACCACATGTTAGTGTGTAGTGACCACATGTTAGTGTGTAGTGACTACATGTTAGTGTGTAGTGACCACATGTTAGTGTGTAGTGACTACATGTTAGTGTGTAGTGACCACATGTTAGTGTAGTGACCACATGTTAGTGTAGTGACCACATGTTAGTGTGTAGTGACCACATGTTAGTGTGTGACCACATGTTAGTGTAGTGACCACATGTTAGTGTAGTGACCACATGTTAGTGTGTAGTGACTACATGTTAGTGTGTAGTGACCACATGTTAGTGTAGTGACCACATGTTAGTGTGTAGTGACCACATGTTAGTGTGTAGTGACCACATGTTAGTGTGTAGTGACCACATGTTAGTGTGTAGTGACCACATGTTCGTGTGTAGTGACCACATCCCGCCAAACACACACCGAAGTACGACATGTTGGTACAACGTCGAACAAGTTTTAAACCCCTCCTAACCAGTTATACAACAATATAGTGTGTTGTAACACGTTCTAATACGTCATAAACACGTTAAGCAAGAGTGTACCAACTTTAGTTACAGTTGAACAAGCAGAAAATAGAGACAGTTTCGGTTTGTGTTTCCAGGGATGTTAGTGTGTAGTGACTACATGTTAGTGTGTATTGACCACATGTTAGTGTGTAGTGACCACATGTTAGTGTGTAGTGACCACATGTTAGTGTGTAGTGACCACATGTTAGTGTGTAGTGACCACATGTTAGTGTGTAGTGACCACATGTTAGTGTGTAGTGACCACATGTTAGTGTGTAGTGACCACATGTTAGTGTGTAGTGACCACATGTTAGTGTGTAGTGACCACATGTTAGTGTGTAGTGACNTTGGTTTTTATTTAGCATATGTGAAGAAATATTTGGGTTTTTCTTTATTTCTTGAATTGTTTTCTGTTCTAGTTGCCTTTCTTCAATCTGATAGGAATGCTTCAGTCTCTGTTCGATTTCTTCAATCTCCCTGTTTAAATTATTTCTTCTCTGTATGGAGAGTCGTGTCTTAAGCATTTCCGTTAATTTCTTTCTCCTTTTGTAATGTCGTCTGCGTTCTCTTTCTACATTGGACCTCTTTCTGGCTTTCCTCAAAGGAACATGTTTCAGACAGACTTCATATGCTTCAGAAGTCAGTTTTTATATTCCTTGTGTAGGATTTTTATTTCTTAGAACATTTTCCCATTGAATGTTTGTAAGTTCCCTGTTTATTTTCTCCCAGTCTATCTTCTTATTATTAACATTGAATTTATTGAATAGCCCTTCTTGCTTGTTGTTTCTCTTGGGCCTACTACCGCTATTAATGTTAGTTTGCACTTCAATGAGCTTGTGGTCCGAGTACGTAGTGTCTGAGGCAGTAATGTCTCTGATTAGCTCCTCATTGTTCGTGAATATCTTGTCCAGCGTGTTCTCGTTCCTAGTTGGTTCTGTAATCTGCTGACTGAGCGAGAATGTCACAGAATCTCAGTAGTTCTCTGACCTGTGGTTGGTTATTTCCAGGTTCACTTCCTGCTATAATGTTATTGTTTACTATTCTCCATTTTAAACTGGGTAGATTGAAGTCTCCAAGGAAGATGATGTCTGGTACTGGGTTTGCTAGGTTATCAAGGATATTCTCTATTTTGTGGATCTGTTCAGTGAATTCCTCAACTGTTGCATCTGGCGGTTTGTATATTAAAATAATAAGTAGATTCATATTTGCCCGAACACGTGCCCTAGCCTGGCTGGGACACGTGTTCACGTCCCTCGTGCAGCCTGGCTGGGACACGTGTTCACGTCCCTCGTGTAGCCTGGCTGGGACACGTGTTCACGTCCCTCATGCAGCCTGGCTGGGACACGTGTTCACGTCCCTCATGCAGCCTGGCTGGGACACGTGTTCACGTCCCTCATGCAGCCTGGCTGGGACACGTGTTCACGTCCCTCGTGCAGCCTGGCTGGGACACGTGTTCACCTCCCTCCTGCAGCCTGGCTGGGACACGTGTTCACGTCCCTCGTGCAGCCTGGCTGGGACACGTGTTCACCTCCCTCCTGCAGCCTGGCTGGGACACGTGTTCACCTCCCTCCTGCAGCCTGGCTGGGACACGTGTTCACCTCCCTCCTGCAGCCTGGCTGGGACACGTGTTCACAACACGCTTGCATCCTGCCCAAATCTACGCTAGCAGATAGAACACCTGTGGAAAGCACCATGTAAGGACAAGGTGTGCGGGGTTTTCGGAATTTCCCAAGCGTGTGCGTGCAAGCTGACGTGCGTGCTGGTTTGTACATTTATGCTCCCGACTCCAGGGCTTGGATTCGTTTAGCATTTACGCAACTACTTACCAAACCTGTATATCTTTCCTGAATGATGGTGGCTTTGTTTACATTTATTGAAGAGTTTACGGGCTTGGGAACTTCACAACCTCAGGATATTATTGTTATAAACAATCTCGCAGGGCTTCGGGGTACATAAACTGTTTAATAAATGTAAATACAGCCGCCATGTATAAGATTAAGATGTACAGGTTTCGTAAGTCGAGGCATAACTGCTTGATGAATCAGGCTCTGGGATATTACAAGGATTTATTAGCACAGAACTATCCTGGAGTTTATTAGCAATATTATGTATACTTTTAGTGCAATAATTTTGAGTTAGTGTACTTTATGTTAAGTTTTATACGTGATGTCCTCAGTGTTTAGCACTAATTGGTTGTGATTACTTGAAGAACTTATTGACAAGCACCCACCAGTGTACATGTGTGTACATGTACATGTGTGTACATGTACGTGTGTGTACATGTACATGTGTGTACATGTACATGTGTGTACATGTACATGTGTGTACATGTACATGTGTGTACATGTACATGTGTGTACATGTACATGTGTGTACATAGTTTGTTAAAGTCCAGATTATGGCGGGGGGTTAACTTAATCCCTTCTTACCTTCTGTACTAGGGGGCACACTTACCTGGTCATATTGACCTTACCTTCTGTACTAGGGGGCACACTTACCTGGTCATATTGACCTTACCTTCTGTACTAGGGGGCACACTTACCTGGTCATATTGACCTTACCTTCTGTACTAGGGGGCACACTTACCTGGTCATATTGACCTTACCTTCTGTACTAGGGGGCACACTTACCTGGTCATATTGACCTTACCTTCTGTACTAGGGGGCACACTTACCTGGTCATATTGACCTTACCTTCTGTACTAGGGGGCACACTTACCAGGTCATATTGACCTTACCTTCTGTACTAGGGGGCACACTTACCTGGTCATATTGACCTTACTTTCTGTACTAGGGGGCACACTTACCTGGTCATATTGACCTTACTTTCTGTACTAGGGGGCACACTTACCTGGTCATATTGACCTTACTTTCTGTACTAGGGGGCACACTTACCTGGTCATATTGACCTTACTTTCTGTACTAGGGGGCACACTTACCTGGTCATATTGACCTTACTTTCTGTACTAGGGGGCACACTTACCTGGTCATATTGACCTTACTTTCTGTACTAGTACACACTTTAGGGACAAATGGTCTTTCAAACTGCCATAAAAAATCTAGTTTCGAACCTTATGTAGTAGGGATATAAGGTTTCCATTTGGTATCAAATGATTCATATTAGGTCAGGGCGCCTAACAGCTGGGTGGACAGCGCTTCGGATTCGTAGTCCTAGTCCTGAGGTTCCGGGTTCGATTCCCGGTGGAGGCAAATGGGCAAAATGTTTCTTTCGCTCTGATGCCCCTGTTACCTAGCAGTAAATAGGTAGCTGGGTGTTAGACAGCTGCTAGGGGCTGCTTCCTGGGGAGGGGGGGGGAGGTGTAACAAAAAGGAGGCCTGGTCGAGGACCGGGCCGCGGGGACGCTAATACCCCGAAATCAAATCATCTCAAGATTAGCTAATCTATTGAGGTCTGAAATGGTATTTGGTTAAGAACCACCTGGTCTAGCGTCAGTACAATACAGGTCATTAAAGTTAGAACAATAGAGCGGGTAATAGGTGAGTCAAGTTACAATATGCGAGGTGTTAACAGTTACAATATGCGAGGTGTTAACAGTTACAATATGCGAGGTGTTAACAGTTACAATATGCGAGGTGTTAACAGTTACAATATGCGAGGTGTTAACAGTTACAATATGCGAGGTGTTAACAGTTACAATATGCGAGGTGTTAACAGTTACAATATTCGAGGTGTTAACAGTTACAATATGCGAGGTGTTAACAGTTACAATATGCGAGGTGTTAACATGCTCCATCTCCCGCAGGCCGCAGACCAGGAGCAACCTGCAGCCATCATCTTTCGCCAGGTTTGGACGTAACTTCAGAGTGGACGATGAGTAAGTCATTAACTTAGCAATAATACCTACTTGTATATTTTAATCAAACTACAAACGTTAGATATTTACTTTTTTAAGATTCGAATATGGATTAATATTAATTGCTATAGTCTAAAAATATGAGGGGGACCTTTGACAAGCTGGTGGCATGTTGTCCCCATCAAGGCCACTAGAGTGATAGTGACCTTCAGGTAAATATGTTTCAGTCCTCTGCATCTTAAACCTTTTTGTGTTAACATAATATCCACCAGAAAAGAGTTAAGCGCATTCAAGTCACTGGTTATAACACAGTCTATATCTGTACAGCCAAGGTGGGCGTGCTAGAGGACGAGACCTCTAGCACTTGTTACAGGGACCTCTAGCACTTGTTACAGTGACCTGTAGCACTTGTTACAGTGACCTGTAGCACTTGTTACAGTGACCTCTAGCACTTGTTACAGGGACCTCTAGCACTTGTTACAGTGACCTGTAGCACTTGTTACAGGGACCTGTAGCACTTGTTACAGTGACCTCTAGCACTTGTTACAGGGACCTCTAGCACTTGTTACAGGGACCTGTAGCACTTGTTACAGTGACCTCTAGCACTTGTTACAGTGACCTGTAGCACTTGTTACAGTGACCTGTAGCACTTGTTACAGGGACCTCTAGCACTTGTTACAGGGACCTCTAGCACTTGTTACAGTGACCTCTAGCACTTGTTACAGTGACCTGTAGCACTTGTTACAGTGACCTGTAGCACTTGTTACAGTGACCTCTAGCACTTGTTACAGGGACCTCTAGCACTTGTTACAGGGACCTCTAGCACTTGTTACAGGGACCTCTAGCACTTGTTACAGTGACCTCTAGCACTTGCTACAGGGACCTCTAGCACTTGTTACAGTGACCTCTAGCACTTGCTACAGGGACCTCTAGCACTTGTTACAGTGACCTCTAGCACTTGTTACAGGGACCTCTAGCACTTGTTACAGGGACCTCTAGCACTTGTTACAGGGACCTGTAGCACTTGTTACAGTGACCTCTAGCACTTGCTACAGGGACCTCTAGCACTTGTTACAGGGACCTCTAGCACTTGTTACAGTGACCTCTAGCACTTGTTACAGTGACCTCTAGCACTTGTTACAGGGACCTCTGGCACTTGTTACAGTGACCTCTAGCACTTGTTACAGGGACCTCTAGCACTTGTTACAGTGACCTCTAGCACTTGTTACAGGGACCTCTAGCACTTGCTACAGTGACCTCTAGCACTTGCTACAGGGACCTCTAGCACTTGTTACAGGGACCTCTGGCACTTGCTACAGGTCCCAGATAAAACTGATGCGGTAGAAGTGGTCATGAGTCCTACCGAATCAGTTTCCACCATAGGAAATGCCTGAGGCCATCTTATGAAGCGCTCACACATGGGAGTTTGTATAAGTAACCTCTGGAGGGAAGACAAGGGTCAACACATCTACATGAACCACCTAAACTTGGTAGACGGTGGCAGAAAAAGGTTGAAGTGGCACCTATGTGTAGCGGTGTAACTTTGATTGTTGACATTCGAGGCAATTGCAAATCCAGTATTTATTTATTTATTTTATTTATATATATACAAGAAAGTATATTGGGGCTTAAGAGAGAATATAGAGTTTAAGTTGAAATTACAATCTTGTAAAGCCACTAGCACGCATAGCGTTTCGGGCAAGTCCTTAACGAACCTTTGAGCAAATCCTTAAACTGACAGAAAGTTGTAGAGAAATAAGAGTAAAATTGATAAAAAGTGTTTAACAGGTATTTTATAGCTTTACTTTACAAGTACAGATGATTTTAAGTAGGATAAATACAGTAAATTAAAAAAAAGTTTACAGGTACATTGCAATAACTTTTGACACAAAAGCAGATCAGACCAATACACAATAATGAACAAGGAATGTTAAGTATAATTAGGAAAACATCTCAGGGTTATACATTGGGTCAGTGAAGCACAATATGAGCACCATTACAAGGAGTAATGCAGTAGAATATACACTCAATACAACAACCATGATAACAGATGGTCTAAGATTACAATGGTGAAGAATATGACCTGGGTACAAAGAATGGGGGATTGGGTAGCACTAGAAACAGTGCAATGATAAAGCTCTAGGTAGAAGACTATGAAGATTTAATTAGGTACTTTTTGGTTGTATTTTTGAATAAGGCAAAAGTTGGACAGCTTTTCAGTTCATTAAGGAGGGAGCTCCATAGACTGGGTCCCTTTATTTGCATAGTGTTTACACAGATTTAGTTTGACTCTGGGGATATCAAAGAGATATAGACACTGCTTTCACAAAAGCGGTGGGTTTTCTGTGGGAAGAAAACGTATTTCTAAGAGTTGAGTCTAATCTTCTAAGCTGCGCGGGCACCGAGCGGGGTACTTAAAAGCGCGCCCTCGGACTCGGCGACCGTAACACACACTCACACAGCACGGCTCCTGTGCCAGGTAAGTCCACTACGGGCTCACCATAGCCCGAGCTATTTGCCCCGCTCCTGTGCCAGGTAAGTCCACTACGGGCTCACCATAGCCCGAGCTATTTGCCCCGCTCCTGTGCCAGGTAAGTCCACTACGGGCTCACCATAGCCCGAGCTATTTGCCCCGCTCCTGTGCCAGGTAAGTCCACTACGGGCTCACCATAGCCCGTGCTATTTGCCCCGCTCCTGTGCCAGGTAAAGTCCACTACGGGCTCACCATAGCCCGAGCTATTTGCCCCGCTCCTGTGCCAGGTAAGTTACAGGCTCACCATAGCCCGTGCTACTTGGAACTTGCTCCGAGTAGCTGAATCTATAACAACAACTCGGCGACCCCTGTTTGCCGCCCTCTGCAGCTTCTTCACATACAAACGCCACCCTCCTCCCGGGATCCTTTGCATCCTGTTTTCTTTTTTCAAGGGATGACAATCAAGCAGGTTTCTGGGGACACTTGCTCGATCTTGCTACGCATTCGTGTTATCTTTGGGGTGCTCCGCCAGAACCCCCAAAGTGATAAGCCTAGAATACCAAGAATTGTAATTACTGTAAATTCAAATAATGCAACTTTCAATTACTAATTATAGATGTAACTATTAATTGTAATTGATTTAATACATTATCATTATAACGGCTATCCATTAATATTATTTCAGTATAATAATTTATTTTATTCACTAATCATTATTAGTAACCATAATAATTATCCACTTTAATTATCTATTTTATTCGTCATAATTAGCTATTATACTTCATCATTTAATGATCATCATTATATTAATCATTTATTATTATTAATTATTAGTATTATTACTAATTATTTATTATTAATATTATTAAAATTAAACAAGTCCCCCACTCTGCACGTTTTCTTCCAACCGCAGAAAATTTATGTCTGGTGTGGTGACTATGTGTTCAATTACATCTGTCCAGGAAGAGTTTCAGAACATGGTTTGCACTTAAAAAAAGGGTTTTATAAATGTAATTAGCAGAAGAGAATGTATGGAGTGAATTTATGTTTAACATGATTAGGGATTTAAACAGGGGAGCTGTGTGTTGTCTGAAAGCAGAGTTTGTTATTATCATGATAGCAGATTTCTGCTGGTGATGATGGGCTTGAGGTAGTTTGCAGAGGTTGAACCCCATGCACAGATGCCATAAGTAAGATAGGGATAGATAAGTGCATAATAGAGTGAGTGGAGAGCAGAGTAGGGTACATAATATTTGATCTTAGAGAATATACCAACAGTTTTAGAAACCTTTTTTAGTTATGTGTTGAATGTGGGCGCTGAAGTTGAGTCTCTTGTCTAGGTACAGACCAAGAAACTTTCCATTACAGTATTTTTATTGGTAATGTTTACATTGTCTATCTGAAGCTGAATTGCATTTGTTGATTTGCTTCCAAATAAGATGTAGTAGGTCTTTTCTATGTTAAGTGTTAGTTTGTTGGTTGACATCCATAAGTTGACTTTTTTAGTTCATTGTTTACAACATTATTTAATATGAATGGGTTGGGGTCAGAGTAGATGAGAGTAGTATCATCAGCAAACAAAATTGGTTCAAGCACGTTAGAGACATTAGGCAGATCATTGATGTATAGAAGAATAAAAGAAATAGGAGAGGTGCTAGGATGCTGCCCTGTGGCACCCCTACGGTTAGTGGTAGAGTGGGAGAGGTTACCTCATTGATGGCCACATATTGGTGTCTGTCACTAAGATAGGATCGGATATAGTTCAGGGCAAGGCCTCGGATTCCATAATGTTGGAGTTTAAGTAAGAGGTAGTTATGGTTAACAGTATCAAAGGCCTTTCTCATGCCAATGAAGAATCCAATCGGAAACTCACTTTCATCAAGGGCTGAGTAGATTGTCAAGCAGACTAACAATTGCATCATTGGTACTCTTTTGGGAGCGGAAGCCAAACTGACAGGGACTTAGTACACTGAATTTTACGAGATAGGAGTACAGCTGTTTGTAAATTATTTTTTAAAATATTTTTATAATAAAGGTAGATTTGATATGGGTCTGTAATTATTTATGTCTGCCGTGTTACCTCCTTTATGAACTGGCGTTACTCCTGCTTTTTTAAGGATGTCAGAGAAGGTATGACATTCTTGAGATTTATTGAACAGCAAGGCTATGGGGAGTACAAGGGCATGGGAGGCACTCTTGTATAGAATGGATGGCATTTCACTAATGTTGCCAGCTTCGGTTTTTAGTGAGTGAATGATGGACACAACCTCTGTAGGGGTGATCGGCGAGAGAAGAGAGTTTGGACAGCTGCCTGAAAGATATGTAGTAACATGTGTCTGGGTCTGTGGGATTTTCCGGGCAAGGTTAGCACCAATCGATGAAAAGAAGCTAATAAATTCAGTTGCTATTTCAAGGTCTGTTGCAGGTGTGTAACCATCCTTGAAGATTTTTATCTTGTTATGTGAATGTTGTTTAGCTCCTAGATGTTTAGCTCCTTATCGAATGTCAGTGTCGATTTCTGGTCATACCATCGCTTTCATTAGGAGGCGCAGCGTAGCCTCCAAATCCTAATTTTCCTAATTTATTTTCCAACTGAAATGGACCCAAAGCAGCAAGTTTTGGGTCATCTAGAAGGTTAGGAGGCCAGCAAGTTTTGGGTCATCTAGAAGGTTAGGAGGCCAGCAAGTTTTCCTCAGGTTTCAAAACGTCACGAAAACCATAAATTTAAAGTGTCCTTTTTTTGTAAATGCGCCCAAGAAAGATAGTGTGCACTCTACATTATTAAAACAGTTAACACTGTGCAGCATCACTGAAAGTACTCAGAGTATGGGTAACGATGTGTATCAGTGCTATACCGACGGCTCTGTAGAAGAGGGTGGACGATGTACCGGATGTGCATGTAATATATTTGAACAATCTTCTCTCGTACATACAGCAATGAAGCGCGTCAATGACTGGGCAAGTACAACTCAAACCGAACTTGCAGGCATATACCTTGCCACTGAATTTTTAAAAGACAAAGGCAGTGGACTTATATACTGTGACTCGCAGAGTGCACTCCTGGCATTGAACGCACATATTAGTGACACCCAGAAAATAGTCAGTGATATTCGAATGAATGTCTTAGCTGCTAAAGAAAACAGATTTGAAATTAAATTCCTATGGATACCATCACATGTTGCATCTCAAGGCATGACACTGTTGATATGCTTGCAAAGACAGCCTGTAGAAAACCAGTGGTAGAAATTGATATGGGTATTTCATTAGCAGTGACAAAGAGAATACTTAAACAAATATCTAATGAAGATCTCAACGACCTAACAAATTCACAAAGACCTGAAAGTTGTAGCATTAAATATTATGATAGATATCGTGAGGAAACATTCACATATGGGACTAATAGAACAAGAACCCGGCAATGTGATGTTATAGTGGCCAGAATACGCCTGGGATATAGACGTATCTGGCAGCTTTCTCAAAACCCAAATGTCGAGTACACAATGTGTCAACTTTGTGAAAGAGAAAACATGCACTCTCTTGAACATTATATTGTAGAATGTCCCATACTGGCTGACTTTCGCCCCCCTGGGCTAAGGTATGCTGAACTCTGTAATTACTATATGAGTACTGGAACACTTGATGATATATTGGACTTGTATCCAAGATTGACCATGTAATAGATTAATTATACAATGTATGTGATGTAACTATATAACCTGAGCTTGTAAAAGCACCTTAATCACTGAAGTGTGATTAAGGTGCTTTTCAGCTATCTCACCCTGTCAGAGTAAATGAGATAAATGTCTGTGAATGCATGTGTGTATATATGTATATGTGTGTGTATGTGTATGTATGGGTATAAAGTATATATGGAAGCTGATCAGAATTACATTTCACCTTTGTAAATGTACATTAATGACACTGTGTAGATGACACATCGAACACTTTATGTAAGGCATACGTAAATCTGTGTATCTATGTATTTACGTATATATGTTAGCTTAGCATTTTTAAAGCACCGACTCACCTTCAGTGGTTGATTGTTCAATAAACCCTTAAAATATATGTTTAACACATCTCTAACCCTGTCCATGGAGGACAGAAGAAAATGTATGTATGCTGGTTAGCATTGTAAATGTGTGGCCGTCTGTGGTAGAAAACAATAAAAAAAAAAAAAGGAGACTAAGCAAAAGGACCCAAAACAGAAAACGGACAGTACGTCACTTTCGCGAGCCACTTCCATTTTCTAATACGGCGATTTTTAGACTTAGTTCGCATATGATCTAAACGTAATTTGTAAGAGGACGGGTCGGTCTGCCCCAAGAGGTTGAGTTCAAGCACCCCGAAAATGCATTCCCCCCTGGGTTAATTTGAAGGCCATAGCTGCAGAGACGGCCACAGAACAGTGGGACATACTGCCAATGGTCAGCTGTAGTGACTCGCTACGAGGACACCATTGCAGATGTGCAGGTCTTAGATGACCTCATCAATGATGCACTACAATATGTGGGGTGTGTTATGGAGGCTATCATGGGCTGGTTTCTGTTGTGATCACCACTTCTACCTAAGCTAGGACCTATACCCTGTGGCTGGTCTCATTTGGCTGTCCTCCTAGGGATTTATAATCACTATTAACCAGCTGATAAATCCAGAGGATATCCTCCAAAGGAGTGTGGGATTATGTGGCTAAGTGATTTGTTTACTTAATTACCTTCGTGAATGGACTGTATATTGAATGTTGCTCAATATGTGTTGAGCGGCCGTTGGTAGTGTTGCTCGGCCGACCTGGGGAGCCGGTCGGCCGAGCGGACAGCACTCTGGACTTGTGATCCTGTGGTCCCGGGTTCGATCCCGGACGCCGGCGAGAAACAATGGGCAGAGTTTCTTTCACCCTATGCTCCTGTTACCTAGCAATAAAATAGGTACCTGGGTGTTAGTCAGCTGTCACGGGCTGCTTCCTGGGGGTGAAGGCCTGGTCGAGTACCGGGCCGCGGGGACACTAAAGCCCGGAAATCATCTCTAAGATAGTGAAGTGTATTCTGAAGGTGTGCAAAGTTTCACACAATTCCACAGTGAAGGGTTTATATTGTAAGTATTAATTAGGATAGAGCAGACTTATATATGTATTACATATTAATTAGTTATTTATGTTAATTTATTTCTTTACTTTAATTAATTAATTTCCTGCTCTATCCCACTTGTTATTCAATAGATTTAACAACTCAGTTGTTTAGTTGATCCGTAATCCAGCATGTAGAGTGACTACATGTTAGTGTGTAGTGACCACATGTTAGTGTGTAGTGACCACATGTTAGTGTGTAGTGACCACATGTTAGTGTGTAGTGACCACATGTTAGTGTGTAGTGACCACATGTTAGTGTGTAGTGACCACATGTTAGTGTGTAGTGACCTCATGTTAGTGTAGTGACCACATGTTAGTGTGTAGTGACCACATGTTAGTGTGTAGTGACCACATGTTAGTGTGTAGTGACCACATGTTAGTGTGTAGTGACCACATGTTAGTGTGTAGTGACCACATGTTAGTGTGTAGTGACCACATGTTAGTGTGTAGTGACCACATGTTAGTGTGTAGTGACCACATGTTAGTGTGTAGTGACCACATGTTAGTGTAGTGACCACATGTTAGTGTGTAGTGACCACATGTTAGTGTGTAGTGACCACATGTTAGTGTGTAGTGACCACATGTTAGTGTGTAGTGACCACATGTTAGTGTGTAGTGACCACATGTTAGTGTGTAGTGACCACATGTTAGTGTGTAGTGACCACATGTTAGTGTGTAGTGACCACATGTTAGTGTAGTGACCACATGTTAGTGTGTAGTGACCACATGTTAGTGTGTAGTGACCACATGTTAGTGTGTAGTGACCACATGTTAGTGTAGTGACCACATGTTAGTGTGTAGTGACCACATGCTAGTGTGTAGTGACCACATGTTAGTGTGTAGTGACTACATGTTAGTGTGTAGTGACCACATGTTAGTGTGTAGTGACCACATGTTAGTGTGTAGTGACCACATGTCAGTGTGTAGTGACCACATGTTAGTGTGTAGTGACCACATGTTAGTGTGTAGTGACCACATGTTAGTGTGTAGTGACCACATGTTAGTGTGTAGTGACCACATGTTAGTGTGTAGTGACCACATGTTAGTGTGTAGTGACCACATGTTAGTGTGTAGTGACCACATGTTAGTGTGTAGTGACCACATGTTAGTGTGTAGTGACCACATGTTAGTGTGTAGTGACCACATGTTAGTGTGTAGTGACCACATGTTAGTGTGTAGTGACCACATGTTAGTGTGTAGTGACCACATGTTAGTGTGTAGTGACCACATGTTAGTGTGTAGTGACCACATGTTAGTGTGTAGTGACCACATGTTAGTGTGTAGTGACCACATGTTAGTGTAGTGACCACATGTTAGTGTGTAGTGACCACATGTTAGTGTAGTGACCACATGTTAGTGTGTAGTGACCACATGTTAGTGTGTAGTGACCACATGTTAGTGTGTAGTGACCACATGTTAGTGTGTAGTGACCACATGTTAGTGTGTAGTGACCACATGTTAGTGTGTAGTGACCACATGTTAGTGTGTAGTGACCACATGTTAGTGTAGTGACCACATGTTAGTGTGTAGTGACCACATGTTAGTGTAGTGACCACATGTTAGTGTGTAGTGACCACATGTTAGTGTGTAGTGACCACATGTTAGTGTAGTGACCACATGTTAGTGTGTAGTGACCACATGTTAGTGTGTAGTGACCACATGTTAGTGTGTAGTGACCACATGTTAGTGTGTAGTGACCACATGTTAGTGTGTAGTGACCACATGTTAGTGTGTAGTGACCACATGTTAGTGTGTAGTGACCACATGTTAGTGTGTAGTGACCACATGTTAGTGTGTAGTGACCACATGTTAGTGTAGTGACCACATGTTAGTGTGTAGTGACCACATGTTAGTGTGTAGTGACCACATGTTAGTGTGTAGTGACCACATGTTAGTGTGTAGTGACCACATGTTAGTGTAGTGACCACATGTTAGTGTGTAGTGACCACATGTTAGTGTGTAGTGACCACATGTTAGTGTAGTGACCACATGTTAGTGTAGTGACCACATGTTAGTGTAGTGACCACATGTTAGTGTGTAGTGACCACATGTTAGTGTGTAGTGACCACATGTTAGTGTGTAGTGACCACATGTTAGTGTGTAGTGACCACATGTTAGTGTGTAGTGACCACATGTTAGTGTGTAGTGACCACATGTTAGTGTGTAGTGACCACATGTTAGTGTGTAGTGACCACATGTTAGTGTGTAGTGACCACATGTTAGTGTAGTGACCACATGTTAGTGTAGTGACCACATGTTAGTGTAGTGACCACATGTTAGTGTGTAGTGACCACATGTTAGTGTGTAGTGACCACATGTTAGTGTGTAGTGACCACATGTTAGTGTGTAGTGACCACATGTTAGTGTAGTGACCACATGTTAGTGTGTAGTGACCACATGTTAGTGTGTAGTGACCACATGTTAGTGTGTAGTGACCACATGTTAGTGTGTAGTGACCACATGTTAGTGTGTAGTGACCACATGTTAGTGTGTAGTGACCACATGTTAGTGTGTAGTGACCACATGTTAGTGTGTAGTGACCACATGTTAGTGTGTAGTGACCACATGTTAGTGTGTAGTGACCACATGTTAGTGTGTAGTGACCACATGTTAGTGTGTAGTGACCACATGTTAGTGTGTAGTGACCACATGTTAGTGTAGTGACCACATGTTAGTGTGTAGTGACCACATGTTAGTGTAGTGACCACATGTTAGTGTGTAGTGACCACATGTTAGTGTAGTGACCACATGTTAGTGTAGTGACCACATGTTAGTGTGTAGTGACCACATGTTAGTGTAGTGACCACATGTTAGTGTGTAGTGACCACATGTTAGTGTAGTGACCACATGTTAGTGTAGTGACCACATGTTAGTGTAGTGACCACATGTTAGTGTGTAGTGACCACATGTTAGTGTGTAGTGACCACATGTTAGTGTAGTGACCACATGTTAGTGTGTAGTGACCACATGTTAGTGTGTAGTGACCACATGTTAGTGTGTAGTGACCACATGTTAGTGTGTAGTGACCACATGTTAGTGTAGTGACCACATGTTAGTGTGTAGTGACCACATGTTAGTGTGTAGTGACCACATGTTAGTGTGTAGTGACATGTTAGTGTGTAGTGACCACATGTTAGTGTAGTGACCACATGTTAGTGTGTAGTGACCACATGTTAGTGTGTAGTGACCACATGTTAGTGTAGTGACCACATGTTAGTGTAGTGACCACATGTTAGTGTAGTGACCACATGTTAGTGTGTAGTGACCACATGTTAGTGTGTAGTGACCACATGTTAGTGTGTAGTGACCACATGTTAGTGTAGTGACCACATGTTAGTGTAGTGACCACATGTTAGTGTGTAGTGACCACATGTTAGTGTGTAGTGACCACATGTTAGTGTGTAGTGACCACATGTTAGTGTGTAGTGACCACATGTTAGTGTGTAGTGACCACATGTTAGTGTGTAGTGACCACATGTTAGTGTAGTGACCACATGTTAGTGTGTAGTGACCACATGTTAGTGTGTAGTGACCACATGTTAGTGTGTAGTGACCACATGTTAGTGTAGTGACCACATGTTAGTGTGTAGTGACCACATGTTAGTGTGTAGTGACCACATGTTAGTGTGTAGTGACCACATGTTAGTGTAGTGACCACATGTTAGTGTAGTGACCACATGTTAGTGTGTAGTGACCACATGTTAGTGTGTAGTGACCACATGTTAGTGTGTAGTGACCACATGTTAGTGTAGTGACCACATGTTAGTGTGTAGTGACCACATGTTAGTGTGTAGTGACCACATGTTAGTGTGTAGTGACCACATGTTAGTGTGTAGTGACCACATGTTAGTGTGTAGTGACCACATGTTAGTGTAGTGACCACATGTTAGTGTGTAGTGACCACATGTTAGTGTAGTGACCACATGTTAGTGTAGTGACCACATGTTAGTGTGTAGTGACCACATGTTAGTGTGTAGTGACCACATGTTAGTGTGTAGTGACCACATGTTAGTGTAGTGACCACATGTTAGTGACCACATGTTAGTGTGTAGTGACCACATGTCAGTGTGTAGTGACCACATGTTAGTGTAGTGACCACATGTTAGTGTGTAGTGACCACATGTCAGTGTGTAGTGACCACATGTTAGTGTAGTGACCACATGTTAGTGTAGTGACCACATGTCAGTGTGTAGTGACCACATGTTAGTGTGTAGTGACCACATGTTAGTGTGTAGTGACCACATGTTAGTGTGTAGTGACCACATGTTAGTGTAGTGACCACATGTCAGTGTGTAGTGACCACATGTTAGTGTAGTGACCACATGTTAGTGTGTAGTGACCACATGTCAGTGTGTAGTGACCACATGTTAGTGTGTAGTGACCACATGTTAGTGTGTAGTGACCACATGTCAGTGTGTAGTGACCACATGTTAGTGTGTAGTGACCACATGTTAGTGTGTAGTGACCACATGTTAGTGTGTAGTGACCACATGTTAGTGTGTAGTGACCACATGTTGTTAGTGTAGTGACCACATGTCAGTGTGTAGTGACCACATGTTAGTGTGTAGTGACCACATGTTAGTGTAGTGACCACATGTTAGTGTGTAGTGACCACATGTTAGTGTGTAGTGACCACATGTAGTGTGTAGTGACCACATGTTAGTGTGTAGTGACCACATGTCAGTGTGTAGTGACCACGTATCAGCAGGGTGTCATGGCGACTCCTCGTGTACAATACTGGCCGTTACCTCGAGGGTTATTATACAGTATTTATAATTGATGTGTGCCGGGAACAGCTGGTTTTGTTGACAAGAGACGTGGTAATGTGTGGTAACGGGTGGTATAGTTACCTACGGTGCTGGTCATCAACGGTAGAAGCATGGAGAAGGGCAGCAGCCGCCACACCTCCCCACAGTGCTCCTCCTCCAACATGGCTGCCCTGCCTCCCTCTCTCCCGCCCCGCGATCATGCGAAGGTTAATGTTGGTGTGATCGGGAGAGAGGAGATTTAATTTCAATCCACATTGCGTCTTATTAAGAAACATATTTAGCGTTGTATGTATAGCGTAAGAAGCCATACACATGGTTGTTTTTTTAAATATGAGAGTTAAGAATATGAATTTAGTTGCTTAACTCTCATTGCTGACGTGGAATGAGCTGACATCACAAAGGTTTCACTAGTCCTTTTATTATCAGAATTAATATAATAACAGAGATAAACTTCGTAATTA
This sequence comes from Procambarus virginalis, assembly GCA_020271785.1. Lineage (NCBI taxonomy): Eukaryota > Metazoa > Arthropoda > Malacostraca > Decapoda > Cambaridae > Procambarus > Procambarus virginalis. The sequence goes on along the minus strand of WNGS01000945.1, from coordinate 51,091 downwards.
TTTAGTTTATATACTGATAAATTGTAGATAATTGACGTAAATAAGTGGGGACAATTTTCTCACAAGGCTCACAGAAACACCAAGATAGTGTGACAATAAATTACATATTTACAAGAAATAAAAGAGCGTATAAACATAATTACTCAGTGGAAGGCCCACATATGCCTCCTGTACCTTCATTAATATACTAGAATAAGAAATGTCATAATAGTCAGAATACTCACAATACACTTTAGTCTAGCAACAAATAAATCAAATACCTCGTAGTCCCTCAAGACAACACTATGACATTCTACAAGTTAAATGACGTCCGCTCGTCGTCAAGGCTGAGCTATGTGTCCTCAGATAGCATGTATTATGCCTAGGAAGGTTAGGTTAGGTTTGGTTTGCAACATCAGTACACAAATGTTTTCGGGTTGTACAAATTAATGGTACCAATTTCTACTTTCTAACTGACATTTACTTCAATATTTCTACGATGGTGCTGTTACTATAAGTACTTTCTAAACAAGAGGACGGGCTACTGTCCAACACAACCTCCCCTTCCGCCATTTTGTGGTCTAGTCACTGAGGACGTCCTCTCACTTCCGCCCCTTAATGCTAGATGTCCAGTCATCACTCTTATAATCTCTGAATTTTCCCATTTGACAATACTCTACTTGTAGGTCATATATAAAAAAAGTAAATTATTTTTATTATTGATATATTTATTTCTCTCCCATAGGCCATCACAATTCCCAAATTCGGAGGATTCCCGCCAGCGTCTTCACGGGATCGTTCAGATCTCCACAATCGTTAAAATCAAGAAAGGAGGTTCCAGGACCTTCGGGGCCCAAGAGGTTTCCAGGTTTTGGAGGAGGCCCTGATTCTTTCTTGGAAGCGGCTACCACGGAGAGGAGCGAGACTGACGAGGAGATTCAGGCCTTTCAGTTCAGCGGGAGTGCGGGCTTCGAGAGCACAAGGCCGGGTCCCCAGGAAGCCGTAGGGTGGAGCCGGCAGGGGAGCACTAAAAGTAGTAGGCGCCAAATCTCCCTCAGCGTCCTCATCATTCGGGTTCCCGGAAGCCTCACCCGGTTTAGGAGGTCGAGATTCTCCTCCATTTCCAACATTCGGTGGATCAGCCGGTCTAGATTCCCTGGATTAAAGGTCAAGAGTTTAATGCAGCAGGAGATTTGATTTTCGGAAGATCACCCCAAAGCCTAGGTCTAAGTGCCCCAGGAGCTCCGACGTTCGGTGGGTCCGCCGTTCTGATTTCAATTTTGGCGCTAATAATGCCTTCTTTTCTGGTGCCGAAGTCCCTCCACAGGTCAGGCCTGGTACTGGAAGTACCGCAAAACACTTCACAACTTCATGTCATCATTCCAAGGCTCTGGCACTAATCCGTTCGCTTCATCACCAATCAGTTTCCCTCTTCAAGAGGCCAATCCCAGGCCCAGCAAGCAGCATCTTCCCACAGCCAGGAGAAGAAACGTCAGTACAGTTCCGCCAAGCCCTAGCTTTGTAATTCCTGAGACGTCTGCGAGCTTCCCGTACCAATAGGAGGACCATAGCCAATTTACTTCTACGAGAAATAGAAACTACACACAAAGTAAGTACAGTGAATAGTCTAACACNCAGGCCTCCTGGTTGCTGGACTGATCAACCAGGCTGTTGGACGCGGCTGCTCGCAGCCTGACGTATGAGTCACAGCCTGGTTGATCAGGTATCCTTTGGAGGTGCTTATCCAGTTCTCTCTTGAACACTGTCAGGGGTTTTGCCAGTTATGCCCCTTATGTGTAGCGGCAATAACACCACCAGCTAACAAGAAACTTACTTTTAGGTTACACAGTGAAGCAGCAATAAGCAATCTCACAAATGCCCTCCACAATATAAGCTGGGAATCTGAATTTAATATACACAGGATATTAATTCGTTAACAAGCCTCTTCCTTTCCAAAATTCTAAGCCTTTACAATACCCATTGTCCTCTCCTCACCAAGCAAGTAACTGGCAAAAGGTTAAATAATCCCTGGCTCACTAATGACATAATCAAAAGCAATCTACAAGAAACATGAATAGAAAAAAAAAACTTAGGATTGGCCTAGTTGCAAAGGAAGTAGTTAAACACTATCGGTAACTTTGGACCGGACTTGCGTCCTCTACAAAAAATATTTGTATAAAATTCATTTTTTATCCAATCGACCTAGGGATAGTATCAAAATACGCGCCTTTAGAATGCGCACAATTTGATACCAAAATGAAAGATGTAACATGAAACTTGATGTCCGAACACTTATATGATTATAAATAGGCTTTTGGTCAAAATTTTAAAATATTTGTTAAAACTATTTATTGTGCTATTATGTTGGGACTAGTTTTAAAATGCGCGCCTTTACGTCGCGAACAATTTGATACCAAAATGAAAGATGTAACACAAAAATTTGTCAGAACACTGGAAAGATATAAATAATTTTGTGATGATGAGCTTCCAGAATTCAAATATTTGTTAAAATTCCAGTTATTGCTCTATTATTGTGGGACTAGTTTTAAAATACGCGCCTTTTATAGCGAACAATTTGATACCAAAATGAAAGACGTAGCACGAAAATTGATGTTATCAAACTGAACGAGTATACACATTAGGTTGCAGGGTACAAATTGGTGCTAGTTCACGGGTAACTTTAGGCTTTTCTGCGGGGAGGCACGCCAGGCTTTTGTACATTATATTCACACACATCTGTAGGGAATTTAATTGCGAACACAATACAAAAACGAGCAACGTAGCACGTGAATTAAGGTGAGGAAAAAATGGAACGAGTATGCACATTTTACTGATTTTGTGCGCTTACGGGTAACTTTTGCAGACTTTAGGCTTTGCTGTTGGAAGTCACGCCAGGCTTTTGGACATTATATTTATATACACCTGTAGGGAATTTAATTGCGAACACAATGATACCAAAACGAGCAACGTAGCACGAGAATTAAGGTGAGAAAGCTGAAACGAGTATACACATTTAGGTGTCACAGCGCGCTCGCCTGCACGCCGGGTGCATGACCCCAAGTTGACCGCGCGCCTGCCCGGTGACAGATATTAAGAGGTATTCGTCAGTGCTTATCAGTATCATAAGAAGAGCAAAGCGTTCCAATTAAGAGAATAGATTCAAAGAAGCAAAAGGCAACATGAAAAGCACATAGAGAGCCATCTCTAACATCCTAGGAGCTAAACAACATTCATATAACCAGATAAAAATCTCCAAGGATGGTTACACCTGTAACAGACCTTGAAACAGCAACTGAATTTCATAGCTTCTTTTCATCGATTGGTGCTAACCTTGCCCGGAAAATCTCACAGACTCAGACACATGTTACCACATATCTCTCAGGTAGCTATCCAAAATCTCTTCTCCTCTCACCGGTCACCCCTACAGAGGTTGTGTCCATCATTCACTCGCGAGAAACCAAAGCTGGCAACATTAGTGAAATACCATCGGTGGTATACAGGAGCGCCTCCCAAGCCCTTCCACCACCCATAGTTCAATAAATCCCTAGTGTCATACCTTCCCTGATATCCCTAAAAAAAAAGCAGGAGTAACGCCAGTTCATAAAGGAGGTAACACGGCAGACATAAATAATTACAGACCATATCAAATCCACCTTTATTATAAAAATATTGGAAAAAATTATTTACAAACAGCTCTACTCCTATCTCGTAAAATTTAGTATACTAAGTCCCTGTCAGTTTGGCTTCGGCTCCCAAAAGAGTACCAATGATGCAATTGTTAGTCTGCTTGACAATCTACTCAGCCCTTGATGAAAGTGAGTTTCCGATTGGATTCTTCATTGGCATGAGAAAGGCCTTTGATACTGTTAACCATAACTACCTCTTACTAAAACTCCAACATTATGGAATCCATGGCCTTGCCCTGAACTATATCCGATCTTATCTTAGTGACAGACACGAATATGTGGCCATCAATGAGGTAACCTCTCCCACTCTACCACTAACCGTAGTGTGCCACAGGGCAGCATCCTAGCACCTCTCCTATTTCTTTTATTTTATATACATCAATGATCTGCCTAATGTCTCTAACGTGCTTGGACCAATTTTGTTTGCTGATGATACTACTCTCATCTACTCTGACCCCAACCCATTCATATTAAATAATGTTGTAAACAATGAACTAAAAAAAGTCAACTTATGGATGTCAACCAACAAACTAACACTAAACATAGAAAAGATCTACTACATCTTATTCGGAAGCAAATCAAGAAACGCAATTCAGCTTCAGATAGATAATGTAAACATTAGCAATAAATGATGGAAAGTTTCTTGGTCTGTACCTAGACAAGAGACTCAACTTCAGCACCCATATACAACACATAACTAAAAAGGTTTCTAAAAACAGTTGGTATACTCTCTAAGATAAGATATTATGTACTCTGCTCTCCTCTCACTCTTATTATGCACTTTTCTAACCCTATCTTACTTCTGGACATCTGTGCTTGGGATTCAACCTCTGCAACTACCTAAAGCCAATCATCACACAGCAAAAATCTGCCATCAGAACAATAACAAACTCTGCTTTCAGACAACACACAGCTCCACTGTTTAAATCCCTAAACATGCTAAAAATAAATTCGCTTCATACATTCTCTTGTGTCAATTACATTTATAAAACCCTTTTTTAGGTGCAAACCTTGTTCTGAAACTCTCCCTGGACAAGATGTATAGAACACATAATCACCACACCAGACATAAATATCTCTTGATATCCCCAGAGTCAAACGTAATCTGTGTAAACACTATGCAAATAAAGGGACCCAGTCTATGGAACTCACTCCCTAATGATTTGAAAAGCTGTCCAACTTTTGTCTTATTCAAAAATAAAACCAAAAAGTACCTAATTTCATCTTCATAGTTTTCTACCTAGAGCTTTATCATCGTTGTCCTTATCAACATCATCGTTGCTGTGTCATCCTTTCTTATGAAGTGTCAGCATGGCATCAAGGGGCAGCAACATCACGACCTACAGTGAAGATCAAGGGACAGCAACATCACGACCTACAGTGAAGATCAAGGGTCAGCAACATCACGACCTACAGTGAAGATCAAGGGTCAGCAACATCACGACCTACAGTGAAGATCAAGGGTCAGCAACATCACGACCTACAGTGAAGAGCAGTAAAGAACATTGATGTGTCTGAATTCAACTATAAACCTTATAATCTAATTACTAGCAAACAGACTTAACAAAAACCAACTAATATTTTGGGTAACTTTACTATTGACCTCTGCGAGCCTGATAACCCTCCTGCTGCTCGTTTCCTTAACTGTATGAATTCCTGCTTCTCATACCCTTAATCACTAGACTACTAGAATCACTGGATATACTGCCTCTGCTCTTGACCACATCTGGACTAACCTACCTCTCTCCACTTACTTCATATAATCACTGATGGGACCACAGACCATTACCCCCACATTTCTCCTAACCAACATTAAAAAACCACCTCTAGATACATGAAGATAAGCTTAGGCTGCCCAATTAAACTTCTATAAGGAACTTTATTGCTGCTGCTGCTAATATCAACTGGGAGGCTGAATTACGTAACATAGTGAACATCAACCTATCACTGCCAAAATTTCTTCAGAAAATTCTTAGCCTCTATAACCCCACTGTCCAATGCTAACGAAACATCAAAACTAAAAGGTTATTAAAAAAACATGTCCATGAGAAGAAGTACAGGTTAGGGTCGTCTCTAAAGAAGTTTTCAAAGATTTACTCATCAATGCTGTCAACAATATTAGGATAGCCAAATATACTACAGAAATACATTTAACCAAATTAGGGCAATATTAAGAAAACATGGAGTATTATTTCCCAAATACCTGTATTAGGATCAAAAAAGATCTTAAATAAAAACCCATACTATCCAATAACGATGGTGTGCTTTCAGCCTCTGACACTGCTATTGAATTCAATAGGTTCTTCTCATCCAATGGCACATACCTTGCAAATGATATTCCGTCCTCCCTAACTAATATTAAAGACTACCTTACAGGAAACTATCCAGAATCTCTGTACCTAACCCCCGCTAAATCCTATGATCTTAATGAGATAATCCTTTCTCGTAAAACAAAGTCAATTGTCCTTGCTGAGATACCAACTCTAATTTATAAAAGCCTCCGATTTCTAGCTCCTGCCATTGCATTGCTCTTCAACAGTCACTTTAACTCCAAACCTTTCCGATATTCTAAAAAGGAGAGTAACCCCCAGTTCATAAATGTGGTGATCTCACTGATGTTAACAACTTCAGACCTATATCAATTCTGCCACCTTTTCAAAAATATCTGAAAAGCTAATCTAAACGCAGCGTTACTCTTATCTAGCCAAACACAATATACTTAGCTCTTGCCACTATGGCTTCAAACCCAAAATGCACTAACGATGCACTGATTAGTATGATTAACTTGATACGTGCAGCACTTGATAAAAATGATTTTCCTGTTGGTTATTTGTGGACCTGCATAAGGCTTTTGGCACTGTCAACCACCAAAACCTTCTTAAATTCATCATTATGGAGTCAGAAGTCATTCCCTCCAATACCTTCAGTCTTACCTTAGTGACAGGCTCTAGTATGTTTCTGTGAATAATTCAATTTCTCCCACCCTACTCATCAACATTGGTGTTCCACAGGGCAGCATACTTGGCCCTCTCCTCTTTCTCATCTACATTAGGACCTTCCAAATGCCTCTCAACACCCTAAACCAATTTTATTTGCTGATGACACAACATTCATTTTCTCCAATCCTGACCCCTTGCTCTCTAAGTGTTACAGTGAATACTGAACTAAATTAAGTCCATCTTTTGCTAACTGCTAACAAACTCACCCTTAACATTGATAAACCCTTTAATATAATGTTTAATATTGACAAAACTTTCTATATTTTATTTGGTGATAAATCCTCAGATCAAATTATTCTAAGAATAAACAATATCCAAATTAGTAACAAAGTAGATATTAAATTCCTTGGTGTCTTCATCGATAACAAGCTGAATTTCCAGGGACACATTCTAAATATAGCAAAAAAAGTTTCTAAAACTGTTGGCATTCTAAGATCAGATATTATGTACCTCGCCATGCCCTGGTGACGCTCTGTTACTCTCTCATCTATCCTTATCTCAATTATGGTGTTTGTGCTTGGGGTTCTACTACCCGAAATCATCTACATCCTCTAATTACTCAACACAAACTACTATTAGAACAATATCTAACTCTGGACCCAGGCAGCACTAGGTACCCTTACTCAAGTCTTTGAACATGTTAGATACTAAGTCACTACACATCCTCTTAAGTGTACTCTAAACTGTATATTTAAAACTCTGAACTATAATACCAATCCTGACCTTATAGCGCTTCCTAGAAGGTTGTAAGGTTGCACCCATGAGCACATCAGAAATAAATACCTATTTGATATTCAAAGTGCGCCTTAACCAAACTAGAAATGCTCTACAAATCAAGGGACCCAGAATGTGGAATGACCTTCCCAATCATGTCAAAGGCTGTACCTCTCTTAACCAGTTTAAGATGAAAACTAAGTACTATCTAATAAACTCCATGTAACCTACCTTACCCCTTAAATGTCAACCCATGTCTTGCTATTTTCAAACAATACTGTTTGTTGACCAGCTTGTTTAATTGCTGATTTCTGCTATATCCCCCCCCCCCCTCCCTTTTTTCCCTTTAACACAATTTATATTTTAATCTCAAATAGTATTAAGTTTTAGTCTAAGTGTTTTTTCCACTCCTTGCCCGAAACGCTTTGCGTATTAGTGGGTTTAGAAATAGTATGTACTAGCTCTATCTATAAACCCAACATTATGTTTGTTACTCCATGTATGGACTTTTACCTGAATAAAAATTTGATTCGATTTGATTTTTTTTTATCAAGGGTCAGCCACATCACGACCTACAGTGAAGATCAAGAGGCAGCCCACCAAGAAGAGGAGCGGGGCGACGCACCTCACCCCACCAAGAAGAGGAGCAGGGCGACGCACCTCACCCCACCAACAAGAGGAGCGGGGCGACGCACCTCGCCCCACCAACAAGAGGAGCGGGGCGACGCACCCCTCCCCACCAAGAAGAGGAGCAGGGCGACGCACCTCACCCCACCAACAAGAGGAGTGGGGCGACGCACCTCACCCCACCAACAAGAGGAGTGGGGCGACGCACCTCGCCCCACCAAGAAGAGGAGCAGGGCGACGCACCTCGCCCCACCAACAAGAGGAGCAGGGCGACGCACCTCGCCCCACCAACAAGAGGAGCGGGGCGACGCACCTCGCCCCACCAACAAGAGGAGCGGGGCGACGCACCTCGCCCCACCAACAAGAGGAGCGGGGCGACGCACCTCGCCCCACCAACAAGAGGAGTGGGGCGACGCACCTCACCCCACCAACAAGAGGAGCGGGGCGACGCACCTCGCCCCACCAACAAGAGGAGCGGGGCGACGCACCTCGCCCCACCAACAAGAGGAGCAGGGTGACGCACCTCGCCCCACCAACAAGAGGAGCGGGGCGACGCACCTCGCCCCACCAACAAGAGGAGTGGGGCGACGCACCTCGCCCCACCAACAAGAGGAGTGGGGCGACGCACCTCGCCCCACCAACAAGAGGAGTGGGGCGACGCACCTCACCCCACCAACAAGAGGAGCGGGGCGACGCACCCCTCCCCACCAACAAGAGGAGCGGGGCGACGCACCTCGCCCCACCAACAAGAGGAGCGGGGCGACGCACCCCTCCCCACCAACAAAAGGAGAGGGGTGACGCACCCCTCCCCACCAACAAGAGGAGAGGGGCGACGCACCCCTCCCCACCAACAAGAGGAGAGGGGTGACGCACCCCTCCCCACCAACAAGAGGAGAGGGGCGACGCACCCCTCCCCACCAACAAGAGGAGAGGGGTGACGCACCCCTCCCCACCAACAAGAGGAGAGGGGCGACGCACCCCTCCCCCACGTCCAGTATGCGGGGCGATGAGGGAGGCGGGCGTGTGCACCAGTGCAATAGAACTTGCGATAACTTCACTGGGGGTTGGGAAAGATGACGAACCATGCTATTGATGTAGCTTTGATCCTCTCCTGCGCCGTCTTGCGTGGCTCTTTAGTACGCTAACACTTGCCTACGCCCGCCTCAACACCCTTCACCTCCAGGCTCCTTCGCCTTGGCCCCACAGTTCCTGAAGAAACGCTATGGTCAGGAGGTGGAGTCGGCAAGAGTCGGATGGGCGTCTCAGTGTATCAGATGGGCTTCCGGTGCTTATACCCTGATATATATTAATTTAGTCACAATGTTTCGTTCATCGTTCGTCTCTTCTTCAATGCTTCTAGAGACGAAGCACGTGGGAAAATGAAAGATTAATGTGCCATGAGCGTGTCACCACCCAGTTTATTTCTAGGCGGTCAAAATAATGGCGTCGAGGCTCGGCTACGACACTTGCAAAATGAATTGTTTAATAAATTAACATGTATTTTGCGTTGTAATAGTATAATTGCATGATAAATTGATCTAGAAGGTAATAAGCATTACAATTGGGGCGTGAGTTAAAGATAGAGTGGTTATGAGGTCAAGTGTCACGTGACCAAGATGATGGAGAGTAAGGTAGTGGGGTGATGCAGGGCCGGGAACAGGAACCACCATCAGCCGTGTTCTGACACCCGCACTGTGCACATCTCCGCTCCCCTCTCCTGCCCTCACAACACTTACATATAGAAAACATTTTAAATCGTTTAGGACTTGGTGGTGATATGTAACATATATAATATATAGTCAAGTCTCCGTAGAGGCCCCCAAGATGGCGGCTATGCCTGCCTGGAGGAGTTCCTCCATACTGCAGGCGTCTTTGCCCCTCATGCTGTTACTGGCTGTCGCCTCGCATGGCGGCAAATCCAAGACTTTTCTTAGGAACAACTACAGCCCACAGGATCAGTGAGTAAATTATTGCCTTCTTGTTCTTAGGAATGACTGTAGTCCGCATTACCACTGAATAACTTACCAGCCAGTTCTTTCAGGAGTAAGTGAACGTCGACATTACAACTGAATATCTTATAGCGTGCGAAGAATTAGTAATTTATTGCATAAAACGTTGAGCCACTCACGCTATATGTCACGAACTATGTTACTATTGCATGTGCGTTTCCTTTCCAAAAATTTTTGGTTTTCAAAAAATACTGAGTTCATACCTTTCATAGCTTATTTAATAGGATAAATGAGAAAAAGGCGGTAAGTCATTATGAGCACATATTATATGGAAGGGAGGACGGGACAGGAGCTGGGGCATATAGGCAGAAGGAAGGAATGTTGGCCAAGTACTTGGACCGTCAGGGAAGGAGCTGCAAGAAGCGTAACCTGTCCTGACCTCTCCTGGTCTGTACGGCAGAGCGACGGTCTCGCTTCACGCAGGTCGGCGTTCAATCCCTGAAGTGGTTGGGCACCATTCCTTGTCACTCGTCCCATCCCTAATCCTTATCCTGATTCCTTCCAAGTGCTATATAGTCTTAATGGCTCGGCGTTTTCTCCTTACAGTTCCTTCCTACTTTATGTAGGGCATACGTAAATCTGTGTATCTATGTATTTACGTATGTAGGTTAGCTTAGCATTTTAAAAGTACCGAATCACCTTCTGTGGTTGATTGTTCAATAAATCCCTGAACTATATGTTTAACTGATCTCTAACCCTGTCCATGGAGGACAGAAGAAAATGTATATATTCTGGTTAGCATTGTAAATGTGTGGCCACGTTTGTGGTAGAAAATAATAATAAAAAAAAAAGTTCCTTCCTGGTGCTGGAAGTACACGTAACAGCACCTTGAACCTTGCCCTTCTCCTCACCCTATTTCGATCTTTTCATCGCCGGATAACTCTTATTTCGAATCAGTCTCTTGGTCGGATAGTTTGGCCTTGCTCGTGTTTATGTACGAAAATATATATGTTAAACATGGGCATTCGAGAGTATTTGATAACGAACTTCAGAACGGTATATTATCGCACCATTTCCGTCCCAGGTGTCCAATTGCTGGCGGTTGACGACACGTGCTAACTCGCATTGCTTATCTCTCTAGCGATTGTATTGGGCAGTCAAGAAAGCCGGCTCACGCAACACCTAAGTTCGCAGTCAAGAAAGCCGGCTCACGCAACACCTAAGTTCGCAGTCAAGAAAGCCGGCTCACGCAACACCTAAGTTCGCAATCAAGAAAGCCGGCTCACGCAACACCTAAGTTGACAGTCAAGAAAGCCGCCTCACGCAACACCTAACCTAATCAGTGTTTTCAAGGCTTGTCCCCATGCACTGTGGCTGTGGTCAGAGTTCTGCCTTCAACGCTTCAAACGCGTAAGGAAATAAGGTTAACGTATTGCACTGGGCTTCAGAGGAAGCCTCAGTATCCAACCCATCCTCGACTCAAGTCCATTACATTCAACGGTCAACCCCACAGACGCATTCATAAATTTTAACATGCTGTTCATTCAAAACGGGAATTTTCTCAAGTATAAATTAATATTATAATATATTAACATATTGTGTATAAATAGGCATAGGTTAGGTTAGGTCAGGTGTTTAGGTTCTGCTGGCGATTATTTGTATTTGTAGTACGTGGGTGAAGCATTTACAGCGTTGTGATTCGAACAAAATTCGTCAGCGAAGCACTTGTTCCGGATATGTTCGAACGTCAGCAGTTGTGAGTCGTGTGTAAACCGCTTTTCATTCATAAACAGGGGGTTTGGCGGGTGCATGGAATCACTTTTGGATCTTTGTTTGGAGGGCGGGCTGCAGTATCCCCTAGAGGATTCACCTGAATCCCAGTTTGCATTGCTTTTACCCTGTTGTTATGTAGTGGTCTAGGGCGTGTGCCTCAGAGTACAAAGTGTGCAGGTTCGAATCCTTATCATGGCTCCAACTGGTTTAGTATAGTGTCACTATATAGTATAGTGTATACTATACAATATACTATACATAGCTCCTACTGGTTTAGTATAGTGCCAACAATAGTGTCATGACCACCAATAATAGTGTCATGATCACCAACAATAGTGTCATGACCACTAACAATAGTGTCAATAGTGTCATGACCACCAACAATAATGTCATGACAACCAACAATAATGTCATGACCACCAACAATAGTGTCATGACCACCAACAATAATGTCATGACCACCAACAATAATGTCATGGCAACCAACAATAATGTCATGACAACCAACAATAATGTCATGACCACCAACAATAGTGTCATGACCACCAACAATAATGTCATGACCACCAACAATAATGTCATGACCACCAACAATAGTGTCATGACCACCAACAATAATGTCATGACCACCAACAATAATGTCATGACCACCAACAATAATGTCATGACCACCATCAATAGTGTCATGACCACCAACAATAATGTCATGACCACCAACAATAATGTCATGACCACCAACAATAGTGTCATGACCACCAACAATAGTGTCATGACAACCAACAATAATGTCATGACCACCAACAATGTCATGACCACCAACAATAATGTCATGACCACCAACAATAGTGTCATGACCACCAACAATAATGTCATGACCACCAACAATAATGTCATGACCACCAACAATAGTGTCATGACCACCAACAATAGTGTCATGACCACCAACAATAATGTCATGACCACCAACAATAGTGTCATGACCACCAACAATAGTGTCATGACCACCAACAATAGTGTCATGACCACCAACAATAGTGTCATGACCACCAACAATAATGTCATGACCACCAACAATAGTGTCATGACCACCGACAATAGTGTCATGACCACCAACAATAATGTCATGACCACCAACAATAGTGTCATGACCACCAACAATAATGTCATGACCACCAACAATAATGTCATGACCACCAACAATAGTGTCATGACCACCAACAATAGTGTCATGACCACCAACAATAATGTCATGACCACCAACAATATTGTCATGACCACCAACAATAATGTCATGACCACCAACAATAGTGTCATGACCACCAACAATAGTGTCATGACCACCAACAATAGTGTCATGACCACCAACAATAGTGTCATGACCACCAACAATAGTGTCATGACCACCAACAATAGTGTCATGACCACCAACAATAGTGTCATGACCACCAACACTAAAGACCACCAACACTAAAGACCACCAACACTAAAGACCACCAACAATAAAGACTAACACTAAAGACCACCAACACTAAAGACCACCAACACTAAAGACCACCAACACTAAAGACCACCAACAACAAAAACCACCAACACTAAAGACCACCAACACTAAAGACCAACAGTAAAGACCACCAACAACAAAGACCACCAACACTAAAGACCACCAACAAGAAAGACCACCGACAATAAAGACGACCAACAAGAAAGACCACCAACACTAAAGACCAACAATAAAGACCAACAATAAAGACCACCAACAACAAAGACTACCAACAATAAAGACCACCAACAATAAAGACCACCAACAATAAAGACCACCAATATTAAAGACCACCAACAAGAAAGACCACCAACAATAAAGACCACCACCAAAAAGACCACCACCAATAAAGACCACCAACAAGAAAGGCCACCAACAACAAAAACCACCAACAACAAAGACCACCAACAATAAAGACCACCAACAAGAAAGACCACCAACACTAAAGACCACCAACAATAAAGACCACCAACAACAAAGACCACCAACAACAAAGACCACCAACAATAAAGACCACCAACAACAAAGACCACCAACAACAAAGACCACCAACAATAAAGACCACCACCAATAAAGACCACAAATAAAGACCACAACAATAAAGACCACCAACAACAAAGACCACCAACAACAAAGACCACCAACAATAAAGACCACCAACAACAAAGACCACCACCAACAAAGATCACCAACGAAGACCACCACCAACAAAGACCACAAACAATAAAGACCACCAATAAAGACCACCAACAATAAAGACCACCAACAATAAAGACCACCAACAACAAAGACCATCAACAACAAAGACCACCAACAATAAAGACCACCAACAATAAAGACCACCAACAACAAAGACCATCAACAACAAAGACCACCAACAATAAAGGCCACCACCAACAAATACCACCAACAATAAAGACCACCAACAAAGACCACCACCAACAAAGACCACCAACAATAAAGAACACCAACAAAGACCACCAACAATAAAGACCACCACACAACAAAGACCACCAATAATAAGAATACCAACAATAAAGACCACCAACATTAAAGACCAACAAGAAAAACACCAACAATAAAGACCACCAACAATAAAGACCACCAACACTAAAGACCACCACCAATAAAGACCACCAACAATAAAAACCGCCAATAAAGACCACCAACAATAAAGACCACCCACAATTAAGGCCACCAACAATAAAGAACCACCAATAAAGACCACCAACACTAAAGACCACCACCAATAAAGACCACCAACACTAAAGACCACCACCAATAAAGACCACTAATAAAGACCACCAACAATAAAGACCACCAATAATAAAGACCACCAACAATAAAGACCACCACCAATAAAGACCACCAACAATAAAGACCACCAACAATAAAGACCACCAACAATAAAGACCACCAACAAGAAAGACCACCAATAAAGACCACCAACAAAGACCACCAACAATAAAGACCACCAACACTAAAGACCACCACCAATAAAGACCACCAACAATAAAGACCACCAACAATAAAGACCACCAACAATAAAGACCACCAACAAGAAAGACCACCATCAATAAAGACCACCACCAATAAAGACCACCAACAAGAAAGACCAACATCAATAAAGACCACCAACAAGAAAGACCACCATTAATAATGACCACCAACAATAAAGACCACCAACAAGAAAGACCACCAACACTAAGACCACCACCAATAAAGACCAACAATAAAGACCAACAACAAAGACCACCAACAACAAAGACCACCAACAATAAAGACCACCACAATAAGGCCACCATCAATAAAGACCACCAACACTAAAGACCACCAACAAGAAAGACCACCATCA
>WNGS01000945.1:24953-35342 GCA_020271785.1 Procambarus virginalis | reverse complement strand
ATAAAGACCACCAACAAGAAAGACTACCAACAAGAAAGACCACCATCAATAAAGACCACCAACAACAAAGACTACCAACAATAAAGACCACCAACAATAAAGACCACCAACAAAACACAAAAAAGACCACCATACAATAAAGACCACCAACAATAAAGACCACCACCAATAAAGACCACCACCAATAAAGACCACCAACAAAAAGGCTAACAACAAAACAACAACGACCACCAACAATAAAGACCACCAACACTAACCCACAATAAAGACCACCAACAAAAGACCACCAACAACAAAGACCACCAACAATAAAGACCACCAACAACAAAGACCACCAACAAAAACAATAAAGACCACCAAATAGACACATAAAGACCACCAACAATAAGACCACCAACAACAAGACCACCAACAACAAGACCACCATACAATAAAGACCACCAACAATAAAGACCACCATCCAACATCAAACGAAGCCACCACAACAAGCAACAATAAAGACAACCACAATAAAGACCACCATCAATAAATCACCACCAACAATAAAGACCACCAACAAAAAGACCACCAACAAAAAGATCACCAAAATAAAGGCCACAACCAAGACCAATCCAAAGATACCACCAACAATAAAGACCACCAATAAAGACCACCACCAAAAAGACCACCAACAATAAAGACACCAACAAACACCAACATAAAGACCACCAACAATCAAAGACCACCAATAATAAAGAAACCATCAATAAAGACCACCAACAATAAAGATCACAACAAAATAAAGACAACCAACAATAAAGACCACAATAACCACCAATAAAGACCACCACCAATAAAGACCACCAACAAACCCAATAAAGACACCAACAATAAAGACCACCACACAATAACCACCAACAATAAAGACCACCAATAAGACACCAACAATAAGACCACCACCAATAAAGACCACCAACAATAAAGACCACCACCAATAAAGACCACCAACAATAAAGACCACCAACAAAAAGACCACCATAGACCACAAAGACCACCAACTAAACCAACTAAGACCACCACTAATAAAGACCACCAACAATATAGATCACCACAATAAAGACCAACCACCAATAAAGACCACCACAAAAAGACCACCAATCAATAAAGACCACCAACAATAAAGACCACCACCAATAAAGGACCACCACCAATAAAGACCACCAACAAGAAGACCAACATCAATAAAGACCACCAACAAAAAGATCACCATAATAAAGACCACCACACAATAAAGACCACCACAAAAAGACCACCAACATAAAGACCACCACCAATAAAGACCAACATAAGACAACAAAAGACACAACAAGCCTAAAGACCACCAACAATAAAGCACCATCAAACACACCATAAGCTACAACAGAAGCCACCATAATAACCAAAGTAAACAGAACCACCATCAAACCACCACAACAAGACCACCAACAATAAAGACAAATAACACACAACACCCATAAACAATATAGACCACCACCAATAAAGACCACCAATAAGACCACATCAAAAGGACCACCAACAATAAAGACCACCAACAATAAAGACCACCAACAACACATACACAGAGACCACCACCAATAAAGACCACCAACAATAAAGACCACCAACAATAAAGACCACCACCACATAAAGGACCACCACACAATAAAGACCACCAACAAGAACCTCAAAAAGACCACCAACAATAAAGACCACCATCAATAAAGGCCACCATCAATAAAGACCCATCAAACAACAATAAAGACCACCACATAGACCACATAATAGACCACCAACAATAAAGATCCCAAAGCACACAATAGCCACCATAATAAGACCACCACCAATAAAGACCAACAAGCCCACCACCAATAAAGACCACCAAACAATAAAGACCACCAATAATAAAGACCACCACAATAAAGACCACCAACAATAAAGACACCATAGCACACTAATAAAGACCACCACCAATAAAGACCATAACCAACCAATAAAGACCACCAACAATAAAGACCACCACAATAAAGACCACCAACAATAAGACCACCACCAATAAAGGCCACCACCAATAAAGACTCACCACAATAAAGACCACCACCAATAGACAGCAACATAAGCCACCAACAAAGACCACCACCAATAAGACCACCACCAATAAAGACCACCAACAATAAAGACCACCAACAATAGTGTCAAGACCACCAACAATAGTGTCATCACCCACCACCACCACGACGCCTGGCCGCACCACCAACGACCTCACGTGTTCAAGTCCCCTAGAACAGTCTGGCTGGGACACGTGTTCAAGTCCCTTAGAACAGTCTGGCTGGGACACGTGTTCACGTCCCTAGAACAGTCTGGCTGGGACACGTGTTCAAGTCCCTTAGAATAGTCTGGCTGGGACACGTGTTCCCCTTCCCAGAACAGTTCTAAGGGACTTGAACACGTGGCTGGGACACGTGTTCAAGTCCCTTAGAACAGTCTGGCTGGGACACGTGTTCAAGTCCCTTAGAACAGTCTGGCTGGGACACGTGTTCAAGTCCCTTAGAACAGTCTGGCTGGGACACGTGTTCAAGTCCCCTAGAACAGTCTGGCTGGGACACGTGTTCACGTCCCTAGAACGGTCTGGCTGGGACACGTGTTCAAGTCCCTTAGAACAGTCTGGCTGGGACACGTGTTCAAGTCCCTTAGAACAGTCTGGCTGGGACACGTGTTCACGTCCCTAGAACAGTCTGGCTGGGACACGTGTTCACGTCCCTAGAACAGTCTGGCTGGGACACGTGTTCACGTCCCTAGAACGGTCTGGCTGGGACACGTGTTCAAGTCCCTTAGAACAGTCTGGCTGGGACACGTGTTCAAGTCCCTTAGAACAGTCTGGCTGGGACACGTGTTCAAGTCCCCTAGAACAGTCTGGCTGGGACACGTGTTCACCTCCCTTGTGCAACCTGGTTGATGGGGTTCTGAGAGTTCTTCTACTCCCCAAGCCGGCCCGAGGCCAGACTTGTCTTGTGAGAGTTTGGTCCACCAGGCTGTTGCTTGGAGCGGCCCGCAGGCCCACATACCATACCACAGCCCGGTTGGTCCGGCACTCCTTGGAGGAAAACAATCTAGTTTCCTCTTGAAGATGTCCACGGTTGTTCCTGTAATATTTCTGATGCTCGCTGGTAGGACGTTGAACAACCTCGTGGATCAGTCCTTGTGGTGTAGTGGTAAGACACTCGCCTGGCGATACGCGAGCGCTATGTCATGGGTTCGTATCCTGGCCGGGGAGGATTACTGGGCGCAATTCCTTAACTGTAGCCTCTGTTTAACGCAACAGTAAAATGTGTACTTGGATGAAAAAACGATTCTTCGCGGCGGGGATCGTATTCCAGGGACCTGCCCGAAACGCTACGCGTACTAGTGGCTGTACAAGAATGTAACAACTCTTGTATATATCTTAAAAAAAAAAAAAAAAACGTGGACCTCTGATGTTCATGTGTTCTCTGATTGTGCCTATGGCACCTCTGCTCTTCACTGGTTCTATTCTGCATTTTCTTCCATGTCGTTCACTCCAGTACGTTGTTATTTTGCTGTGCAGATTTGGGACATGTCCCTCCAGTATTCTCCATGTGTATATTATTTGGTATCTCTCTCGTCTCCTTTCTAGAGAGAGTACATTTGGAGAGCTTTGAGACGATCCCAATAATTTAGGTGCTTTATCGCATCTATGCGTGCCGTATATGTTCTCTGTATTCCCTCTATTTCAACAATTTCTCCTGCTCTGAAGGGGGGGAAGTGAGTACCGAGCAGTACTCAAGACGGGACAACACAAGTGATTTGAAAAGTACAACCACTGTGATGGGATCTCTGAACTTGAAGGTTCTCGTAATCTATCCTATCATTTTCTGGCTGACGCAATACTTGCTTGGTTATGCTCCCTAAACGTTAGATCGTCGGACATCATTATTCCCAAATCCTTGACATGCTGTTTTCCTACTATGGGTATATTCGATTGTGTTTTGTACCCTGTATTATGTTTAAGATCCTCATTTGCCGTATCTGAGTACCTGAAATTTATCACCGTTAAACATCATGTTATTTTCTGCTGCCCAAATCGAAAACTTTGTTAATATCTGTTTGTAGTTTTCCAATGTCTTTAGCAGAGGTAATTTTCATGCGATTTTTGTATCATCTGCAAAGGATGACACGAAGCTGTGACTTGTGTTTTTGTCTATATCAGATATGAGAATAAGGAACAGCAGTGGTGCAAGGTCTTTACCTTGAGGTACAGAGCATTTAACTGCGCTTGGACTCGATTAACTCTGCTTTCAGACAACACACAGCTCCACTGTTTAAATCCCTAACATGCTAAAATAAATTCGCTTCATACATTCTCTTGTGTCAATTACATTTATAAAACCCTTTTTAGGTGCAAACCTTGTTCTGAAACTCTCCCTGGACAGATGTAATAGAACACATTATCACCACACCAGACATAAATATCTCTTTGATAACCCCAGAATCAAACTTAATCTGTGTAAACACTCTATACAAATAAAGGGACCCAGTCTATGGAACTCACTCCCTAATGATTTGAAAAGCTGTCCAACTTTGTCTTATTCAAAAATAAAACCAAAAAGTACCTAATTTCATCTTCATAGTTTTCTACCTAGAGCTTTATCATTGTTGTCCTTATCAACATCATCGTTGCTGTGTCTCCTTTCTTATGGAGTGGCAGCATGGCATCAAGGGTCAGCCACATCATGACCTACAGTGAAGATCAAGGGGCAGCCACATCACGACCTACAGTGAAGATCAAGGGGCAGCAACATCACGACCTACAGTGAAGATCAAGGGGCAGCAACATCACGACCTACAGTGAAGATCAAGGGGCAGCAACATCACGACCTACAGTGAAGATCAAGGGACAGCCACATCATGACCTACAGTGAAGATCAAGGGCAGCCACATCACGACCTACAGTGAAGATCAAGGGACAGCCACATCATGACCTACAGTGAAGATCAAGGGACAGCCACATCATGACCTACAGTGAAGATCAAGGGGCAGCAACATCACGACCTACAGTGAAGATCAAGGGGCAGCAACATCACGACCTACAGTGAAGATCAAGGGGCAGCAACATCACGACCTACAGTGAAGATCAAGGGTCAGCAACATCACGACCTACAGTGAAGATCAAGGGTCAGCAACATCACGACCTACAGTGAAGATCAAGGGGCAGCAACATCACGACCTACAGTGAAGATCAAGGGGCAGCAACATCACGACCTACAGTGAAGATCAAGGGGCAGCAACATCACGACCTACAGTGAAGATCAAGGGGGCAGCAACATCACGACCTACAGTGAAGATCAAGGGGCAGCAACATCACGACCTACAGTGAAGATCAAGGGTCAGCACATCACGACCTACAGTGAAGATCAAGGGGCAGCCACATCACGACCTACAGTGAAGATCAAGGGTCAGCAACATCACGACCTACAGTGAAGAGCAGTAAAGAACATTGATGTGTCTGAATTCAACTATAACCTTATAAATCTAATACTAGCAAACAGACTTAACAAAAACCAACTAATATTTTGGTAACTTTACTATTGACCTCTGCGAGCCTGATAACCCTCCTGCTGCTCGTTTCCTTAACTGTATGAATTCCTGCTTCCTCATACCCTTAATCACTAGACCTACTAGAATCACTGATAGTACAGCCACAGCTCTTGACCACATCTGGACTAACCTAACCTCTCCACTTACTTCAGGTATAATCACTGATGGGACCACAGACCATTACCCCACATTTCTCCTAACCAACATTAATAAACCACCTCTAGATACAATGAAGATAAGCTTTAGGCTGCACAATTAAACTTCTATAAGGAACTTTATTGCTGCTGCTGCTAATATCAACTGGGAGGCTGAATTAAGTAACATAGTGAACATCAACCTATCACTGCCAAATTTCTTCAGAAAATTCTTAGCCTCTATAACACCACTGTCCAATGCTAACGAAACAAGTCAAAACTAAAAGGTTATTAAAAAACATGTCCATGAGAAGAAGTACAGGTTAGGGTTGTCTCTAAAGAAGTTTCAAAGATTTACTCATCAATGCTGTCAACAATAATTAGGAGAGCCAAAATATACTACAGAAATACATTTAACCAAATTAAGGGCAATATTAGAAAACATGGAGTATTATTTCCCAAATACCTGTATTAGGATCAAAAAGATCTTAAATAAAAACCCAATACTATCCAATAACGATGGTGTGCTTTCAGCCTCTGACACTGCTATTGAATTCAATAGGTTCTTCTCATCCAATGGCACATACCTTGCAAATGATATTCCGTCCTCCCTAACTAATATTAAAGACTACCTTACAGGAAACTATCCAGAATCTCTGTACCTAACCCCCGCTAAATCCTATGATCTTAATGAGATAATCCTTTCTCGTAAAACAAAGTCAATTGTCCTTGCTGAGATACCAACTCTAATTTATAAAAGCCTCCAGATTTCTAGCTCCTGCCATTGCATTGCTCTTCAACAAGTCACTTTAACTCCAAACCTTTCCGGATATTCTAAAAAAGCGAGAGTAACCCCCAGTTCATAAATGTGGTGATCTCACTGATGTTAACAACTTCAGACCTATATCAATTCTGCCAACCTTTTCAAAAATATCTGAAAAGCTAATCTAAACGCAGCGTTACTCTTATCTAGCCAAACACAATATACTTAGCTCTTGCCACTATGGCTTCAAACCCAAAAATGCACTAACGATGCACTGATTAGTATGATTAACTTGATACGTGCAGCACTTGATAAAAATGATTTTTCCTGTGGGTTATTTGTGGACCTGCATAAGGCTTTTGGCACTGTCAACCACCAAACCTTCTTAAAATTCATCATTATGGAGTCAGAAGTCATTCCCTCCAATACCTTCAGTCTTACCTTAGTGACAGGCTCTAGTATGTTTCTGTGAATAATTCAATTCTCCCACCCTACTCATCAACATTGGTGTTCCACAGGGCAGCATACTTGGCCCTCTCCTCTTTCTCATCTACATTATGACCTTCCAAATGCCTCTCAACACCCTAAACCAATTTATTTGCTGATGACACAACATTCATTTTCTCCAATCCTGACCCCTTGCTCTCTAAGTGTTACAGTGAATACTGAACTAAATTAAGTCCATCTTTTGCTAACTGCTAACAAACTCACCCTAACATTGATAAACCCTTTAATATAATGTTTAATATTGACAAAACTTTCTATATTTTATTTGGTGATAAATCCTCAGATCAAATTATTCTAAGAATAAACAATATCCAAATTAGTAACAAAGTAGATATTAAATTCCTTGGTGTCTTCATCGATAACAAGCTGAATTTCCAGGGACACATTCTAAATATAGCAAAAAAAGTTTCTAAAACTGTTGGCATTCTAAGATCAGATATTATGTACCTCGCCATGCCCTGGTGACGCTCTGTTACTCTCTCATCTATCCTTATCTCAATTATGGTGTTTGTGCTTGGGGTTCTACTACCCGAAATCATCTACATCCTCTAATTACTCAACACAAACTACTATTAGAACAATATCTAACTCTGGACCCAGGCAGCACTAGGTACCCTTACTCAAGTCTTTGAACATGTTAGATACTAAGTCACTACACATCCTCTTAAGTGTACTCTAAACTGTATATTTAAAACTCTGAACTATAATACCAATCCTGACCTTATAGCGCTTCCTAGAAGGTTGTAAGGTTGCACCCATGAGCACATCAGAAATAAATACCTATTTGATATTCAAAGTGCGCCTTAACCAAACTAGAAATGCTCTACAAATCAAGGGACCCAGAATGTGGAATGACCTTCCCAATCATGTCAAAGGCTGTACCTCTCTTAACCAGTTTAAGATGAAAACTAAGTACTATCTAATAAACTCCATGTAACCTACCTTACCCCTTAAATGTCAACCCATGTCTTGCTATTTTCAAACAATACTGTTTGTTGACCAGCTTGTTTAATTGCTGATTTCTGCTATATCCCCCCCCCCTCCTTTTTTCCCTTTAACACAATTTATATTTTAATCTCAAATAGTATTAAGTTTTAGTCTAAGTGTTTTTTCCACTCCTTGCCCGAAACGCTTTGCGTATTAGTGGGTTTAGAAATAGTATGTACTAGCTCTATCTATAAACCCAACATTATGTTTGTTACTCCATGTATGGACTTTTACCTGAATAAAAATTTGATTTGATTTGATTTTTTTTTATCAAGGGTCAGCCACATCACGACCTACAGTGAAGATCAAGAGGCAGCCCACCAAGAAGAGGAGCGGGGCGACGCACCTCACCCCACCAAGAAGAGGAGCAGGGCGACGCACCTCACCCCACCAACAAGAGGAGCGGGGCGACGCACCTCGCCCCACCAACAAGAGGAGCGGGGCGACGCACCCCTCCCCACCAAGAAGAGGAGCAGGGCGACGCACCTCACCCCACCAACAAGAGGAGTGGGGCGACGCACCTCACCCCACCAACAAGAGGAGTGGGGCGACGCACCTCGCCCCACCAAGAAGAGGAGCAGGGCGACGCACCTCGCCCCACCAACAAGAGGAGCAGGGCGACGCACCTCGCCCCACCAACAAGAGGAGCGGGGCGACGCACCTCGCCCCACCAACAAGAGGAGCGGGGCGACGCACCTCGCCCCACCAACAAGAGGAGCGGGGCGACGCACCTCGCCCCACCAACAAGAGGAGCGGGGCGACGCACCTCGCCCCACCAACAAGAGGAGCAGGGCGACGCACCTCGCCCCACCAACAAGAGGAGCAGGGCGACGCACCTCGCCCCACCAACAAGAGGAGCGGGGCGACGCACCTCGCCCCACCAACAAGAGGAGCGGGGCGACGCACCTCGCCCCACCAACAAGAGGAGCAGGGCGACGCACCTCGCCCCACCAACAAGAGGAGCAGGGCGACGCACCCCTCCCCACCAACAAAAGGAGAGGGGTGACGCACCCCTCCCCACCAACAAGAGGAGAGGGGCGACGCACCCCTCCCCACCAACAAGAGGAGAGGGGTGACGCACCCCTCCCCACCAACAAGAGGAGAGGGGCGACGCACCCCTCCCCACCAACAAGAGGAGAGGGGTGACGCACCCCTCCCCACCAACAAGAGGAGAGGGGCGACGCACCCCTCCCCCACGTCCAGTATGCGGGGCGATGAGGGAGGCGGGCGTGTGCACCAGTGCAATAGAACTTGCGATAACTTCACTGGGGGTTGGGAAAGATGACGAACCATGCTATTGATGTAGCTTTGATCCTCTCCTGCGCCGTCTTGCGTGGCTCTTTAGTACGCTAACACTTGCCTACGCCCGCCTCAACACCCTTCACCTCCAGGCTCCTTCGCCTTGGCCCCACAGTTCCTGAAGAAACGCTATGGTCAGGAGGTGGAGTCGGCAAGAGTCGGATGGGCGTCTCAGTGTATCAGATGGGCTTCCGGTGCTTATACCCTGATATATATTAATTTAGTCACAATGTTTCGTTCATCGTTCGTCTCTTCTTCAATGCTTCTAGAGACGAAGCACGTGGGAAAATGAAAGATTAATGTGCCATGAGCGTGTCACCACCCAGTTTATTTCTAGGCGGTCAAAATAATGGCGTCGAGGCTCGGCTACGACACTTGCAAAATGAATTGTTTAATAAATTAACATGTATTTTGCGTTGTAATAGTATAATTGCATGATAAATTGATCTAGAAGGTAATAAGCATTACAATTGGGGCGTGAGTTAAAGATAGAGTGGTTATGAGGTCAAGTGTCACGTGACCAAGATGATGGAGAGTAAGGTAGTGGGGTGATGCAGGGCCGGGAACAGGAACCACCATCAGCCGTGTTCTGACACCCGCACTGTGCACATCTCCGCTCCCCTCTCCTGCCCTCACAACACTTACATATAGAAAACATTTTAAATCGTTTAGGACTTGGTGGTGATATGTAACATATATAATATATAGTCAAGTCTCCGTAGAGGCCCCCAAGATGGCGGCTATGCCTGCCTGGAGGAGTTCCTCCATACTGCAGGCGTCTTTGCCCCTCATGCTGTTACTGGCTGTCGCCTCGCATGGCGGCAAATCCAAGACTTTTCTTAGGAACAACTACAGCCCACAGGATCAGTGAGTAAATTATTGCCTTCTTGTTCTTAGGAATGACTGTAGTCCGCATTACCACTGAATAACTTACCAGCCAGTTCTTTCAGGAGTAAGTGAACGTCGACATTACAACTGAATATCTTATAGCGTGCGAAGAATTAGTAATTTATTGCATAAAACGTTGAGCCACTCACGCTATATGTCACGAACTATGTTACTATTGCATGT
>WNGS01000945.1:0-13183 GCA_020271785.1 Procambarus virginalis | reverse complement strand
ATAGTACAGGTGGCCAGGTGTGGCCCCCACCTTCCTCCCGACCATGATAGTGCAGGTGGCCAGGTGTGGCCCTCCACCTTCCTCCCGACCTTGATAGTACAGGTGGCCAGGTGTGGCCCCCACCTTCCTCCCGACCATGATATTGCAGGTGGCGAGGTGTGGCCCTCCACCTTCCTCCCGACCATGATAGTACAGGTGGCCAGGTGTGGCCCCCCTCCTTCCTACCGACCATGATAGTGCAGGTGGCCAGGTGTGGCCCCCACCTTCCTCCCGACCATGATATTTCAGGTGCCCAGGTGTGGCCTCCTCCTCCACCCTCTTCCCGACCATGATAGTGCAGGTGGCCAGGTGTGGCCCCCCACCTTCCTCCCGACCATGATAGTGCAGGTGGCCAGGTGTGCCCCCACCTTCCTCCCGACCATGATAGTGCAGGTGGCCAGGTGTGGCCCCCCACCTTCCTCCCGACCATGATAGTGCAGGTGGCCAGGTGTGACCCCTACCTTCCTCCCGACCATGATAGTGCAGGTGGCCAGGTGTGCCCCCCCACCTTCCTCCCGACCATGATAGTGCAGGTGGCCAAGTGTGGCCCCCCACCTTCCTCCCGACCATGATAGTGCAGGTGGCCAGGTGTGGCCCCCCACCTTCCTCCCGACCATGATAGTGCAGGTGGCCTGGTGTGCCCCCCCACCTTCCTCCCGACCATGATAGTGCAGGTGGCCAGGTGTGGCCCCCCACCTTCCTCCTGACCATGATAGTGCAGGTGGCCAGGTGTGGCCCCCCACCTTCTTCCCGACCATGATAGTGCAGGTGGCCAGGTGTGGCCCCCACCTTCCTCCCGACCATGATAGTGCAGGTGGCCAGGTGTGGCCCCCACCTTCCTCCCGACCATGATAGTGCAGGTGGCCAGGTGTGGCCCCCACCTTCCTCCCGACCATGATAGTGCAGGTGGCCAGGTGTGGCCCCACCTTCCTCCCGACCATGATAGTGGAGGTGGCCAGGTGTGGCCCCCCATCTTCCTCCCGACCATGATAGTGCAGGTGGCCAGGTGTGGCCCCCACCTTCCTCCCGACCATGATAGTGCAGGTGGCCAGGTGTGGCCCCCCACCTTCCTCCCGACCATGATAGTGCAGGTGGCCAGGTGTGGCCCCACCCCACCTTCCTCCCGACCATGATAGTGCAGGTGGCCAGGTGTGGCCCCCACCTTCCTCCCGACCATGATAGTGCAGGTGGCCAGGTGTGGCCCCCTACCTTCCTCCCGACCATGATAGTGCAGGTGGCCAGGTGTGGCCCCCCCACCTTCCTCCCAACCATGATCGTGCAGGTGGCCAGGTGTGGCCCCCCCCCACCTTCCTCCTGACCATGACAGTGCAGGTGGCCAGGTGTGGCCCCCCTACCTTCCTCCCGACCATGATAGTGCAGGTGGCCAGGTGTGGCCCCCCACCTTCCTCCCGATCATGATAGTGCAGGTGGCCAGGTGTGGCCCCCTACCTTCCTCCCGATCATGATAGTGCAGGTGGCCAGGTGTGGCCCCCACCTTCCTCCCGATCATGATAGTGCAGGTGGCCAAGTGTGGCCCCCACCTTCCTCCCGACCATGATAGTGCAGGTGGCCAGGTGTGGCCCCCCACCTTTTTCCCAACCATGATCGTGCAGGTGGCCCCACCCCCCACCTTCCTCCCAACCATGATAGTGCAGGTGGCCAAGTGTGGCCCCCACCTTCCTCCCGACCATGATAGTGCAGGTGGCCAAGTGTGGCCCCCCACCTTCCTCCCGACCATGACAGTGCAGGTGGCCAGGTGTGGCCCCCCACCTTCCTCCCGACCATGATAGTGCAGGTGGCCAAGTGTGGCCCCCACCTTCCTCCCGACCATGATAGTGCAGGTGGCCAAGTGTGGCCCCCCACCTTCCTCCCGACCATGATAGTGCAGGTGGCCAAGTGTGGCCCCCTCCCCTTCCATCTAAGGCAAACCTTGTTAACTTAATCTTAGACAGTCATGTTTCAGATTAATTGACATGTCTGTCAACTGTTACCGATTTTTTGTTTGTTTGTTAAGCTAGAGCAGCGCTCTGACCTCGTTTGCTTAACTCTCAGGTCGTCTTTCTTCTACAGGCCCGACGCACTCGAAGGCTTCGAGGAACCCGTGACTCCTTTCTTCGGACCTATCAGAGCTAAACGACAGTTTCCTGCTAAAACCCCGCATCATCTGGTTGACGTTGAGAGTCTGGATCCTGTGGACCTCGAGGGTTTCAGGTCAGAACCTGATGGAAGTAGGAAGGGTTCGTCCAAGTTCGGGAACCGGTATTCAGTTCCAGGACTTCCGTCCAATGGAGGTCGTCCTCGGGTCAACCCCATCCCACAGCCCGTAGAGGAGGAGTTCTCATATTTGCCCCCGGAGAAGCCCACCAGGGGAGGCTCGTAAGTAGCAAGGAGCGCGGATATGCTCTATATCTTACAAGTCACTACTGTAAATATTATTTAGATATAAACATTAGCACATTGTTGTACAGAAATGGTACGAATCCTACGCTTCCTATAGTGTATAACACTGTAACCTGCTGTAATCTCTATCATTCAACTTGTGTTCACACTTAAGTCATTATTATATATATAAATATTTCATAATTATTATTATTATTATTATTATTATTATTATTATTATTTTATAAATGTTATTATTATTTTATAAATATTATTATTTTTTTAATTATTATTTCCATTATTATTATATATTTTATGAACAAAATGTGTATTTTAAAGAAATCTTTATATTTGGTGTTTTCTTTAAAATAAAATGTAATTACATATGCTCTAAACTGTTGAACTCTTATATTAAATTCAATTTCAACAAATTGAAATCAGTAACTGATTTGTCAATTACAATAATTCAGAATATTTGAATTGTGTATTTTCCAAACTGTACACCAGCAATTTTATGACATTGTTTTCGTATTTTAATATACGAAAGTATATTAATATACGAAAGTACTTAAGGAAATTCCTGTTTCAATTTTCCTCTGTGGTCTGACACTGTCACATTTTTAATCACGTGTTTTTCGTGATTTACACACACACACACACACACACACACACACACACACACACACACACACACACACACACACACACGGGGGGCCAGGTAGCCTGGTGGATAGCGTGCAGGATTCGTAATTCTGTGGCGCGGGTTCGATTCCCGCACCCGGCAGAAACAAATGGGCAAAGTTTCTTTCACCCTGAATGCCCCTGTTACCTAGCAGTAAATAGGTACCTGGGAGTTAGTCAGCTGTCACGGGCTGCTTCCTGGGGTGTGTGTGTGTGTGTGGTGTGGGGAAAAAAAAAAAAAAGTAGTTAGTAAACAGTTGATTGACAGTTGAGAGGCGGGCCGAAAGAGCAAAGCTCAACCCCCGTAAAATACAACTAAGTGAATACAACTAAGTGAATACACACACACACACACACACACACACCACACACACACACACACACACACACACAACACACACACACACACACACACCACACACACACACACACAGAACTCGGAACCAAGTCCGTACAAGACATGATGGACTATGTCACCCAAAAATGTCAGGAGGCTGTAAGCAGGTTTGTCCCAGCCCAACAGGAAAAAACAGAGAAGCAAAGGAAGAATCCGTGGTTTAATAGGGAATGTATGAAAGCAAAGGAGCTGAACAAAAGGGCATGGAGGAACTTCCGTAATAACAGAACACCAGAAAGTAGAGAGAGATACCAGAGAACCAGGAACGAGTATGTCAGTGTGAGAAGAGCAGCTGAGAAAAGGTATGAAAATGATATAGCTAACAAAGCCAAGACTGAACCAAAGCTACTACACAGTCACATCAGGAGGAAGACAACAGTGAAGGAACAGGTGATTAAACTTAGGGTGGGCGAGGACAGGTACACAGAGAATGACAAAGAGGTGTGTGAAGAACTCAACAAAAGGTTCCAGGAGGTCTTTACAATAGAACAGGGAGATATCACGGCGCTGGGAGAGGTGGCAGCAAACCAGGTGACCTTGGATAGGTTCGAAATTACAAGAGATGAGGTCAAAAAGCACCTATTGGAGCTGGATGTGAGAAAAGCTGTTGGGCCGGATGGAATCTCGCCATGGGTATTGAAAGAGTGTGCAGGAGCACTTTGCTTACCACTCTCCATAGTGTATAGTAAGTCACTGGAAACGGGGGACCTACCAGAAATATGGAAGACTGCTAATGTAGTACCAATATACAAAAAGGGTGACAGACAAGAGGCACTGAACTACAGGCCAGTGTCCTTAACTTGTATACCATGCAAGGTGATGGAGAAGATTGTGAGAAAAAACCTAGTAACACATCTGGAGAGAAGAGACTTCGTGACAACCCATCAACATGGGTTCAGGGAGGGTAAATCTTGCCTTACAGGCTTGATAGAATTCTACGATCAGGTGACAAGAATTAAGCAAGAAAGAGAAGGGTGGGCGGACTGCATTTTTTTGGACTGTCGGAAAGCCTTTGACACAGTACCCCATAAAAGGTTGATGCATAAGCTGGAGAAACAGGCAGGAGTAACAGGTAGGGCGCTCCAGTGGATAAGGGAGTACCTAAGCAATAGGAAGCAGAGAGTTACAGTGAGGGGTGAGACCTCAGACTGGCGTGAAGTCACCAGTGGAGTCCCACAGGGCTCTGTACTTGGACCTATCCTGTTTCTGATATACGTAAATGATCTCCCAGAGGGTATAGACTCATTCCTCTCAATGTTTGCTGACGACGCCAAAATTATGAGAAGGATTAAGACAGAGGAGGACAGCTTGAGACTTCAAGAAGACCTGGACAAGCTGCAGGAATGGTCGAACAAATGGCTGTTAGAGTTTAACCCAAGCAAATGTAATGTAATGAAGATAGGGGTAGGAAGCAGGAGACCAGATACAAGGTATCATTTGGGAGATGAAATACTTCAAGAGTCAGAGAGAGAGAAAGACCTGGGGGTTGATATCACGCCAGACCTGTCCCCTGAAGCTCATATCAAGAGGATAACATCAGCAGCATATGCCAGGTTGGCTAACATAAGAACGGCCTTTAGAAACTTGTGTAAGGAATCTTTCAGAACATTATATACCACATATGTCAGACCAATCCTGGAGTATGCGGCTCCAGCATGGAGTCCCTATCTAGTCAAGCATAAGACTAAACTGGAAAAGGTTCAAAGGTTTGCCACCAGACTAGTACCCGAGCTGAGAGGTATGAGCTACGAGGAGCGACTGCAGGAATTAAACCTCACTTCGTTGGAAGACAGAAGAGTTAGGGGGGACATGATCACCACATTCAAGATTCTCAGGGGAATCGACAGGGTTGATAAAGACAGGCTGTTTAACACAAGGGGCACACGCACTAGGGGACACAGGTGGAAACTGAGTGCCCAAATGAGCCACAGAGATATTAGAAAGAACTTTTTTAGTGTCAGAGTGGTTGACAAATGGAATGCATTAGGAAGCGATGTGGTGGAGGCTGACTCCATACACAGTTTCAAGTGTAGATATGATAGAGCCCAATAGGCTCAGGAAACTGTACACCTGTTGATTGACGGTTGAGAGGCGGGACCAAAGAGCCAGAGCTCAACCCCCGCAAGCACAACTGGGTGAGTACAACTAGGTGAGTACACACACACACACACACACACACACACACACACACACACACACACACACACACACACACACACACACACACACACAGACACACACACACACACACACACAGACACACAGACACACACACATACACACACACACACACACACACACACACACACACACACACACACACACACACAACACACACACACACACACACACACACACACACTGGAGCTGGAGGAGGCAGGAGTCACACTGCAGCAAGCTCCTGGAAATACCGAATTACCAAAGTATTGGGAAGAGGTTGAGGGCTACAGTGGTGTCCCAGGTTACATAAAGGTTCAGGGAAGTGTAAAAGCAAATAAAATACAAGTAAACAAGTAAAAGTGAGTGAAAATAGCAGAGTGGAAAAGTTTGATTTGGTTTCTAGAACAAAAAGAAAGATGGCCGCCGCCACCACCACTGGGGATGTACTGGATCATCGGCTGGGACATCAGCCGGAACTACATCAGCTGTGCTTAGCCCCACAGAGGCATTCATAGCTGGAACACCATCAGCTGTGCCCTCAGCTGCTGGAGCGTCGGCTGGGACCACCTCCGCCGCATCATCGGCAGCTCTGCTTGGCCCCCAGGGGCATGCCCTGCTGTAACACCACCAGCTGTGCCATCAGCTGCTGGATCATCGGCTGGGACCACCTCCGCCGGAACAACAGCAGCCGTGCTTGGCCGCCAGGGCCATGCTCAGCTCTGAAATTGACTCTTAAACAGTCTCCGTGGTGTAGTGGTAAGACACTCGCCTGGCGTTCCGCGAGCGCTATGTCATGGGTTCGTATCCTGGCCGGGGAGGATTTACTGGGCGCAAATCCTTAACTGTAGCCTCTGTTTAACGCAACAGTAAAATGTGTACTTGGATGAAAAAACGATTCTTCGCGGCGGGATCGTATTCCAGGGACCTGCCCGAAACGCTACGCGTACTAGTGGCTGTACAAGAATGTAACAACTCTTGTATATATCTCAAAAAAAAAAAAAAAAAAAAAATGGCATCAGGTGCTGGATCATCGGCTGGTACCACAGTAGCCGGAACAACAGCAGCAGTGCTTGGCCCCCGGGGTCGTGCACAGCTGTGGCACCACCAGGTGTGCCATCGGCGTGCTGGATCATCGGCAGGGACCTCGTCAGCCGGGACAATAGCTGCTGTGCTTGTCCCCCAGGGCATGCTCGGCTGGCACACCGCCAGCTGCTGGATCATCGGCTGGGACCACATCAGCCGGGACTGATAATAAACACCAGGTGTGCCAGCGGCATGCTGGATCATCGGCTGGGACCACATTAGCCGGAACAACAGCAGCTGTGCTTGGACCCCAGGGCATGCTCAGCTGGCCCACCGCCAGCTGTGCCGACAGCTGCTGGATCATCGGCTGGGAACACATCAGCCGGAACAGCAGCAGCTGTACTTGACCCCCAGTGTCATGCTCAGCTCGGAACTTCACCAGCTGAGCCTTCAGCTGCTAGATCATCGGCTGGGAACTAGAACAAATACAATAAAATTATAAAATTAAAGAAATAAATAATAAATAAAGTTATAACAAGAACTAAAATGGGGAAAATAAGATTAATAATAGGACACCACCAGCTGTGCCCTCGGCTGCTGAACCATCGGCTGGGACCACCTCCGCCGGAGCATCAGCAGCTGTGCTTGGCCCCCGGGGGCACGCTCGGCTGGAACACCGCCAGCTGTGCCGTCAGCTGGCGGTACCACATCAGCCGGAACTACAGCAGCTGTGCTTAGCCCCCAGGGTCATGCACAGCTGGAACACCACCAGCTGTGCCCACAGCTGCTAGACATCAGCTGGGACCACATCCGCCGGAACAACAGCAGCTGTGCTCGGCCCCCAGGGTCATGCTCGGCTTGGAATACCACCAGCTGCGCCAACAGATGCTGGCTCATCGGCTGAGACCACATCCGCCGGAACAGCAGCAGCTGTGCTCGGCCCCCAGGGGCACGTTCAGCTTGGCACACCACCAGCTGTGCCGTCAGAGTGCAGGATCATCGGCTGGCGCCACATCAGCCGGAACAACAGCAGCTGTGCTTGTCCCCCAGGGGCATGCTCAGCATGCTCAGCCTTCGGCTGCTGGATCATCGGCGGGAACCACTTCTGCCGGAACATCAGCAGCCGGGACAGGCGCTGGTTACAGCCCCCGGGGCATGCTCGGCAGGAACACCGCCAGTTGGGCCGTCAGCGGCTGGAACATCGCCTGGGACCACATCCGCTGGTACAACAGCAGCCGTGCTTGGCCCCCAGGGTCACACTCAGCTGGAACACCGCCAGCTGTGCCGTCGGCTGCTGGAACCTCGGCTGGGACCACCTCAGCTGGAACAGCAGGAGTGCTTGGCCCCCAGGGGCATGCTCAGCCCGGAACACCACCGGCTGTGCCATCAACTGCTGGGACATCGGCTGGTACCACATCAGCGGAACAACAGCAGCTGTGCTTGGCCCCCGGGGTCGAGCACAGCTGGAACACCCCCACCTGTGCCATCAGCTGCTGGATCATCGGCTGGGACCGCATCAGCCGGAACAACAGCAGCTGTGCTTGGCCCCCAGGGAGCATGCTCGGCTGGCACACCACCAGTTGGGCCACGACTGCTGGACCGACGGCCGGGACCACATCAGCCTGACATCGGCGGCTGGGCTTGGCCCCCAGGGGTATGTTCAGCCGGCACTCCGTCTGCCGGCCTATCAGCTGCCGGGTCATCGGCAGCGTATCCACGTCAGCCAAGACATCAGTTGCTGGGCCTGGCCTGAGGGCAGCCGGGCCATTAGCTGCTGGACCTTTGGCAGGGACTACTTCAGCCGGAAACAGCAGCTAGGCCCGCCCGCGGGCGGGCAGGCCAAATCAGGAGCAAAATATCATAGATAAATGATCAGCATGGATAAATAAATGAGGGGAAAAATAAACGGGAAAAATGAAAACACATAGCCAGACATAATGACTGTATAAGAAATAAGCCCTTCTTTGTGCGTACCCCAACATTGCATAGGGTAACTGGCACTAGCTAGGCTCCTTCGCTATGTGCCATGACATTCTCCCTAGTTGCATCAAATGCTGCACTGGCGTACTGATCAGATAGGTTAAAGGCATTGAGTAATGTGGCCTTCCGGAACACAATGCAGTAACACAGGGACTTCAGACTTCGAAGACGCCTGAATCCTTTCCCACATTCTCGACACTCATGAGGGCAAACCGCCAATGACTTAACATGTGTGTTAGATATAGTTTCACGTTCTTAAAACTCCAGCCACACTCTGCACACTCGAAACGGCGTTCCTCTGAATGCTTTAACAAGTGTCTCTTCCGATGGCCAAGACGACGGAGACTCTTCCCACACTCTGGACACTCGTGAGGTTTGTCAACCGAATGCGCTAAAATGTGAGTCTCCATATGACGAAGCAGACTAACCTCTTCGCGCACTTGGGACACTCGTGAGGTTTGTCATCTACACTTGTGGGGGCTGTACACTTGTGGGGAATGTCAGCCGAATGGAATAAAATAGGAGATGCACTAAAATAGGAGATGCACTAAATTGTGAGTCGTCATATGACGAAGCAGACTGAAGCTCTTCCCACACTAGGGACACTCGAGAGGTTTGTCCTCTACGCTTGTGGGTTTTGTCAGCCGAATGTAAAAAATATAAGGGGACCTACTTCGAAGATGCCTGAACCTCTTCCCAGCTCCTCCTCGTTACCGTGCACCAACATGTGAGTCTTCATATCTCCAAGCTGAATGAGGCTCTTCCCCCTCTGTACACTTAAGAATATGAGAAGAATTGCGTGAGCAATTGGCGCTCAAGGTGATGCTCCTTTAGGCGCAGCCTGTGAAGGATAGTCCTTAACGCTGATGTGTGGAAACACGTTTTGTAGTGTAACATCCGGGAGACGGCCAGCAAGAGTGGCCGAGTCCCCTGGACGCGCTTAAATGCCCCAGCGTGATGCGCACGCAACCATGGACGGTTAGTCACAGATATGGTATTACGTTTTCTTCTGCCCCCAGAAATTTCGCCATTTGCTTTGCATACAGCGACTATTTTCTTCAGCAAGGTAAGATTATTACTGCATTAACAGACAAGGTAACAAATCAGGAAGAGCAAATCAAGGAACTAGTGAAAGAAAATGAGGCGTGGAAAGTGAAGTGTGGTGACTTTGAAGAAATAAACAAGAAAATACTCATATGGTGAACAACTCCAAGCGAGCCTAAGAGCAAACATAGAGTTAGGTAAGGATCTGCAACTGGAAACTTCACTGACAACTCACATAGAGGAGGTGAATAAAGAACTAGAAAAGTATAACGAAGAAATAAAAGCTACATATGCTCAAGTTGTAAAAGAGAAAGAGACTATTAAAGAAGTGTGTTCGGAAGTCAAAACCAGAAATGACCAACAAGAAGCAGAAATTAGGCAAGCAATTAGGAAAGAACTGGTTACCAACAGTAAACTAGTACAAAACACTGCAGATAAAACTAAGTTCATAATCATTTTTGGATGTTTAGAGAAGGAAATTTCATCTAGGGTGGACCGAGCAGCAGAAGAGATGAAAATCATAGAGAAAATAGTAGGTTTAGGAGAAGGCTCAAGGGAAAATGTCAGTGATTTTAGAAGGATAGGAAAATATGAGAAAGACAAGAACCGCCCCTTAAGGGTGACATTTAATGGAGTGAAAAACATGATGGAAGTGCTTAGAAATGCCAGGAAATTGCAGAGTGATGAGGTTGGCAAACTTTGGTCAATAAGACAAGACCTCTCCAAGGAAGACAGAGAAAAGCTGAAAATGAACCTAATTGAGGGAAAACGTCTAAATGGGAATAGAATTGAAGAAGACAGAAATTCTTTTTTCTACAAAGTGACGGGGGACTGGAAAGCTTGTGAAATGGTACATAAAAACAAAGCAACAAGATCAGTAGTGGAAGGAGGAGTAAAGAGCAAAGGAAAAGGGAACATGTTCCTGAACATTGTATATACCAACATTGATGGAGTGAGGTCAAAAACTTTGGAATTGCAAGATATAATTCAGCTTAGGGTCCCAGATATTGTCACATTATCAGAGACGAAACTTGAAGGAAATATATTAAATGAAGTCATATTCCCAAGAGGCTATTCAGTTTGGAGACGTGACAGGAAAACTAGGAAAAGAGGAGGAGTGGCTGTACTGGTGAAAGAACACCTGAAGGTAAGAGAGTTAATATTTGAAAACTCTCGAGATATTGACATAATGGCATTGCAGATCTGGAATCAGAATGATAAGCTGATAAGTTTAAATGCCTACAGCCCACCAGTAAGCAACACATGGACAAAGGAAGAACTGGATGACAAACGAGAAGGCCTCATAATGGTCATGAGAGATATTATTCTACAAGCAGATAAAGATAAATCACGACTGTTGATACTGGGGGACTTCAACTTTAAAGCAATAGACTGGGAGGCCTATGAAGCAAGAACGGAGGACTTTTGGACATGCAGATTTGTGAACCTCATTCTGGAGACATTCTTGTGTCAACACATAAAGCAGGCCACAAGAATGAGGGAAGGAGATGTACCATCAGTACTGGATCTAGTATTCACCAGGAAAGAAGAAGAGATATTTGACATCCAGTACCTTCCTCCCTTGGGAAAGAGTGATCACGTCCTGTTAGACATTAAATATGCTTTAAGATATCATCTAGAAGAAAATGGGGACATTGAAACAGTTGATAAACTCGATTTAAGGAGAGGTCACTATGGGGAACTTCGAAATTTTTTTAATGAGTGTAATTGGACAGACTTGTTGCTAGGCAGGGAAGTAAATGAAGTGTATGCCAAATTTTGCAAAATATACGAGGAAGGCACACAAACATTCATACCAAAACAGAGATGCAGGGCCAGAAAACAGGATTGGTTCAACAGAAATTGT
This sequence comes from Procambarus virginalis, assembly GCA_020271785.1. Classification (NCBI taxonomy): domain Eukaryota; kingdom Metazoa; phylum Arthropoda; class Malacostraca; order Decapoda; family Cambaridae; genus Procambarus; species Procambarus virginalis. The sequence continues at coordinate 1,613 of WNGS01000945.1, read as the reverse complement.
GAGAGGGCCAGAGACCAAAAGACACAAAAATGGAATCAGTATAGGAAGAGGCCAAACCCCCAAACATACCAGCGATACAAAGATGCGAGAAACAACTATACGGCAGTAAGGAGAGAGGCAGAAAGAAATTTTGAAAAAGGGATAGCGGATAAATGTAAAACAGAACCAGGCCTTTCTATAAATTCATAAAAACAAGCTGCAGTAAAGGATAATATCCAGAGGTTGAAAATGGGAAACAGATTCACGGAAAATGAAAAGGAAATGTGTGAAACATTAAATGAAAAGTTCCAAAGTGTGTTTGTACAAAATGAAATCTTCAGAGAACCAGACACAATAAGAATTCCAGAGAACAACATAGAGCGTATAGGGTGTCTAGAGATGAAGTGGAAAATATGCTAAAGGAGCTCAGTAAGAACAAAGCAGTTGGTCCAGATGGAGTTTCACCATGGGTTCTGAGAGAATGTGCATCCGAGCTCAGCATTCCACTTCACCTGATCTTTCAGGCATCCCTGTGTACAGGAATCGTAGCAGACGTGTGGAAACAGGCTAACATAGTTCCAATCTACAAAAGTGGCAACAGGGAAGACCCCCTCAATTATAGACCTGTATCATTGACAAGTGTAATAGTGAAAGTATTGGAAAAATAATCAAAACTAAATGGGTAGAACACCTGGAGAGAAATGATATAATATCAGACAGACAGTATGGTTTTCGATCTGGAAGATCCTGTGTATCGAATTTACTCAGTTTCTATGATCGAGCCACAGAGATATTACAGGAAAGAGATGGTTGGGTTGACTGCATCTATCTGGACCTAAAAAAGGCTTTCAACAGAGTTCCACATAAGAGGTTGTTCTGGAAACTGGAAATATTGGAGGGGTGACAGGTAAGCTTCTAACATGGATAAAAAATTTCTGACATAGAAAAATGAGGGCAGTGATCAGAGGCAATGTATCGGACTGGAGAAATGTCACAAGTGGAGTACCACAGGGTTCAGTTCTTGCACCAGTGATGTTTATTGTCTACATAAATGATCTACCAGTTGGTATACAGAATTATATGAACATGTTTGCTGATGATGCTAAGATAATAGGAAGGATAAGAAACTTAGATGATTGTCATGCCCTTCAAGATGACCTGGACAAAATAAGTATATGGAGCAACACTTGGCAAATGGAATTTAATGTTAATAAATGCCATGTTATGGAATGTGGAATAGGAGAACATAGACCCCACACAACCTATATATTAAGTGAGAAATCTTTAAAGAATTCTGACAAAGAAAGGATCTAGGGGTGTTTCTAGATAGAAAACTGTCACCTGAGGACCACATTAAGAACATTGTGCGAGGAGCCTATGCTACACTTTCTAACCTCAGAATTGCTTTAAATACATGGATGGAGAAATACTAAAGAAATTGTTCACGACTTTTATTGGACCAAAGCTGGAATATGCAGCGGTTGTGTGGTGCCCATATCTTAAGAAGCACATCAACAAACTGGAAAAGGTGCAACAACATGCTACTAAGTGCCTCCCAGACTGAAGGACAAGAGCTACGAGGAGAGGTTAGAGGCATTAAACATGCAGAAACTAGAAGATAGAAGAAAAAGAGG